>JAUELO010000326.1:4630333-4646028 GCA_032357855.1 Amphibolips quercusostensackenii
AAAAAATTCTTCGGTCTTCAAAAGGGGCTTAGCCCAAAAAAGGTGGGGGTTTTCAGAAAATCTTCTTCTAATGATTTTAAAATTCGAATATCTAAACTTCATAAAACTTCATAAAAAGCTTCATGAAACTTCAAATCGGATAATTTTTATTTAAAAAGAATGTACGCAGCCAGTGAGAGATTTTTCCATTGGTAAAACCAAGAGTAATTATAAAATTATTAAAAATTCAATTTTCCCGACACGCACTGCTCCGATCATTGTTCGGCACGCCAGAATCCATTCTTATCATTAAAATATTTTGTTTGAGTAATAAACTTTTTAAAAAAACAAATTTCTTAAAATAAAAAGAAATTCTATGCAAATTTTATTGTACAAAATTAATATTTGTGTAAAATTAAAACAGCTCACAGATTTTTAATGTAAAATTCTTCATTTAATTGTATCCATTAAAATATAATTGTTTAGTTTGAAAACGCTTGTTAGTAAAACAAACAACATAAAGATTTTGGGAATTTAAAATGACGCATTAAGAATTTAATTAAAGAAAGTAGCGATATAGTAACGCATTACTATCTATTAGTAATGGAAACGTGTTACTATTTGAAAAAAGTATCAGTAAAAGTAAATCGTTACTTTTTAAATAAAGTAACGTGTCAAACATTGAATAATTTACTTTATCCATTTTTAACTTTTTTTTAAATTTATCATTCAAAGAAAATTTCTTTGAATAAAAAAAATATATAAATTGTCTCTCAGTCAAAGAAAAGTTGCTCTGATTCAAAAAAATATCCTTGGTTTAAGAATAAGGTTTATCAAAACAAAGAAAATGTTTAAATTATTCAAAATTATTTTCTTCATTATAAAGTTTTTTTTGATTGCATAAAAAAACTTACGTAAAAGAAGTAGTTTCTTCAATAAAAACAAATCTTTTTCGGAGCATGGATCAAAAATAAAAAATTCTGGAATTTAAAATCGCTAAAACGCGAAAAAGTAGCGATTGAGATTTCAAAATATTATAAATAATTATAAATCCATAATTAACCGCGATAACGAAAATGTTTAAAAAAATAGTTTTTGGCAGAGCTTTTAAATTTTTCCGAGTTTTGAGTTTTCTACATACCTTCAGGTCAAGAAAGTGTTCCCAAATTTACACGGATTCTAATTAATAATTTTTTAATAGATAATTCTTGATTTAACTCACTCCTGTTTAAAAAAAAAAATCCTCAACACCCGTATAAATACGAAAAGAATTTTTTGTGGTACTTCTAAACTTTCCTGAGGCAAAAATAAACTAAAAAAAAAATAGCCAAGACTCAGAAATCTAAATTGTAAACACAGGAAATTTGATCATTATTGGTTTTGATATTTGATGAAATTATCTTTTTAAGGGTCTACACATAAATTGCGTAACAGCTTTTGAGGGGGTAGAGGAGGAAGGGAAAATTTTAAAATCTGTGACATAACAAAGGAGGGAGGGTGTAAATCAATACTGTTACGAAATATTTTCAACAAATCTACCTAATAGGAAATCCATGTATCCGAAATTATAGTATATAACATTATTGTTTCGTAATTTTTCAATAAAATATTTCATTAATTGTACAAAAACTTTATGTTGGTATAAGTAGATGAGTACTTTTATTTTTTTTTCTATAATTTTCTGAAAAAATATCCATAGAGACAAAGCTTTGTGATAATTTTTGAAATTTTACTATCTGCAAAACCATTTAATATTTTTTTAAGTTTATCAACTTAATTGAAGATTTTTGAGAGATGTTAAAGGATTTCAAAGAATATATAAGATTCCGAAATATTTTAACCGATTTTTAAGAAATTTCAACAGATTTCATAAACGTAATTTTACGAGATTAAAAGGTATTTCATAATATTTTAATTATATTTCACAGAATATATTCACGGAAATTGAAGAATTTATTTATTTTTGAAATAAATCCAATATTCCGGAGACTGGTTATAGGATTACATATTAATTTTCAAGAATTACAAATTTTTTAAGAGATTTAAAAATATTTCAAGGCATTTTTAGAGATTTAAGGTGTTTAGCTGTCAAAAATAAAATTGATATAATTTATGTTGCCAATTACATCAAGAAATTCTTCTTTTTTTGTTAACAAGAAACTTTCCCTTTTTTTCATTTTTCGGTTAAATACGAACTCAATTTAGTAGAACCGAACCCAGTAACAAAATTCAACTATTTTTCGTTGAAACAGAATTATTTTTTATTGGAAAGCCTACTATAATATTATTAGTTCATAATTCATCTCTTCTGGTCAAAAATGAAATTAGATTTGTAGAAAATTTGGCTTTCTGGCTTCAAAATTCAACTGTTTTGTTAAAAATTGATCTTTTTAGGTTCAAAATTCTATTATTTTGGTGAAAAATTCCACTGTTTAATTAAAAATTACTTTTTTGGTTGAAAATTCACATTTTTGGGTAAAAAATGCAACTGTTTTAGAGAAAACTTACATTTTTGAATAAAAAACTTAACATTTTGTTTGATATTTTTTTCGCTTTTAAATAAAAAATTTTTCTTTGTGAGAACTGTATGCCTTTCGGTAGAAATTTTATTTTGTTTTTGTTAAAAGTATAACAGTTTAGTTCAAAATGAATTTGTTCTAGTTAAAAATTCCACTAGATATTTTAAGATAATGTGATTATTGCTTGCAATTAACTGCTTTTGAGCTAAAAATCAAATCTTTTTGGTTTGAAATATCAAATATGACGTTTTTTGTTAAGAATTCATCTTATTTGGTAAGATTTGATGGTTTTTTATTCAAAATTGAAAATTTTTTTTGACTGAAATATGAACAGTTATATTTTATATTCAGAATTAACCTTTTTTCATCGTTAATTCGACTTCTAAATTGCAAGTTGAAAATTATCATAAAAATATAATTTTTTAATTGTTCATCATTTTAGTTGAAAATTAAATTACTTTGTTAAAGATTTATCTTTTTGGTCAAAAATTGAACTGGTTTGTGGAAAATTCTTTTTTTTTAATACACATTTCGTCCTTTGCAAATAAAAATTCAACAGTCTCTTTAAAACTTTTGTATTGTTGGCATGAAAATTCAACTATTTCAATCGAAATTCCAATATTTCATTAAAAATTCATTTTCTTTCTTGAAAATTCGTCTTTCTATTTAGAAAATCAGGTTGCCTTGTTGATGATTTATTTTTTTAGTTGATGATTTAACTTTTTTTTTAATTCATCTTTTTTTAAAATTAATCTCTTTTGGTAGAAAAGCAATCATTCTTGGATAAAAATAAACTTTTTTGTGGAAAATTATCTGCCTTTTAAAAAAGACGTCTTTTTTGTTTTGAAATTTTAAGTTCATTATATGTTCAAGGTTTAACTTTTTTGTTTTAAATGCAACTGCTTAATTACAAAACATTATTTTTTTGTTAAAAATGTATTCCTTCAGTTGAAGATACATTTTTTTTATTGAAAATAAACTTTTTGCTTTAAAATTCATATTTTCGGCTTGAAAAGTAAACTGTTCTGTAGAAAATTTGTCAATCTTACTTTAAAATTGTATTCGTTTTGGCAAAAAATGCATATGTTCGTTTGAAAGTTCTTGTACTTTGTTGAAATGCGTCTTTTATGGTAGAAATTTAATCTTCGTGGTTGAAAATTTATATATATGGGTTATAAGTTTGAAAATTTCTTAGAAAATTCGTCTTTTTGGATGAAAAAAATTTATCTTTTTAGACTGGGAATTTATCTTATTTGGTAGAAAAGTTTATGGTTGCAAATTCAATTTTCTTCGTAAAAAAATGAACTGTCTTCTAGAAAATTTATCCTTTTGGCTTAAAGATTTAACTGCTTCGTCAGAATTGCAACTCTTTTTGGTAGGAGTTTAATCCTTTTTTGTTTGAAAATTGAACAACCTGCTTAAAAATTGATATTTTTGGGTCGAATGGTTAACAATTTTGTAGAAAATTCTTTATTCCAGATGAAAAATTCTTTCCTTTTGATTTAAAAATTCATCTTTTTTTTGTAGAAAATTTTTTCGTTGAAAATTCAAGTTTCTTGATAGAACATTAATTTGATATTAATAGATAATATTAATATTATTATTGAATTATTATTTAATATTCATTTAAATGGGAGTTTAATTTCAGAGTTCAGTTTCAAACAAAAAAGATGAATTCTTAACGAAAGATTTAATATTTCGTATTTCAACGAAACAAGATTTTAATTTTAAATGAAAAAGCAAAAAACGATGAATTTTCATCCAAGAAATATGAGTTTTCTACGGTAAAGGATAAATTTTAAATCCAAAATGACGCATTTTCAACCAAATAGTTAAATTTTCAACCAAAAAAGATGGCTCAACAAAATAGTTGAATTTCAAACCTACGAAGATGGATTTTCAACAAGAATGTGATTTTTAATTAAGAAAGATGGATTTTCAACCAAATTGTTCAATTTTCAAATAAAAGATATAAGTTTTCAATCAAAATTGGACAAGTTACATTTTCACTTTAAAAAATTGATTTTCAAAAAAAAAAAAAAAGAATTTTTAGCTGGTTTTTAACTGAACTGAAAAACACAAATTTTCACAAAATTGTTGAATTCTTGACCAAGATAACGATTTTTTAATAAAAAAGAAAAATGTTCTATTAAAAAAGACGAATTTTCAACAAAATACATACATTTTTTCACACAATTTATTTTCTACTAAGGAGGTAATTTTTCTAATAAGTTGTTTAACTTTTAACAAAATAGTTTAATTTTCAACTTGAAAAAATAAGTTCTAAAACGATAAACGGAATAGTTACTTTTTTAGTTTAAGAAAATTAATTTTAAACAAAATAACGAATTTTGTACAGTTAAATTACATTCAGAAAGAAAAATTCTTAACAAAATAGTTTAATATACAGCCTAAAAGATGAATTTTCAAAAAAGAAGATTAATTTTTTACCCAAAAAGACGAACTTTTAACAAAAAAGTAAATTTTTCACCAGTGAGTTAATTTTTCAAATAAATTAATTAATTAATTTTATTTAACAGTTTAATTTTTACCAAAATAGTTTAATTTTCAACCAGAAAGATGAACTTTCAACTAAATAGTTGTATTTTTTTACCAAAGAAATATAGTATCTACCAAGATATGAATTTCCAAACAAAAAAGACGTATTTTCTACTAAGAAATTGAATTTTTAAACCAAAAAGATAAATTTTTGAAAAAACCTGTTTAATTTATATTTTTACCAAAAACTATTATAATTTGAAGTACAAAACAGTCGAATTCAACCAAAAACGACGAATTATCAGCAAAACAGTTGAATCCTCAACAAAACACATGAATTTTAATCTTAATGGTTTAATTTTTTTCAACCAAAAAATGCTGAAGTTATGTTTTTATTTTTGAAAAAAACTAATTGAATTTCCCACTCTATAGACAAATTTTGAACTAAAATGATGAACCTTCACAAAAAATGGATTTTTAACAAAGTAGCTCCAATTTTAACCAAGTAGTTGAATTTTCAAAACATAAAAGATGAATTCTCAATAAAAAGTGTAATTGATGATATTTTTACCAAAAAAGATTTAAATCTAAATAAAATACAGTGAAATGCAATCAAAAAGTATAATTTTTAACCAAATAATTTAATTTAAAACGAAGGTATGAACCTTAACGAAAAAGATGACTTTTTGAGTAGAAAGTTCAGGTTTCTACCTAAAAACACCAATTTTCAACAGACTACATGAATTTTTAACAAAAAAAGATAACTTTTTAACCAAATAGTTAAATTTTCAACTAAAAAAGATAAATTTTAAACTATAAATATAGTAGTTGAATTTTTAGTTTAAAAAAGTTAATTTTCAACTAAAGAAGAAACGAATTTTCAACAAAATAGTTCAATTTTCCACTAAAGTTACCAAGAAAATGCATTTTCAACCAAAAAGATCATTTTTTAACAATGTAGTTCAACTGTAAATCAAGTTGTTGAATTTTTTACCAGAAAAGATTACTTTTCAACAAAATAGTTGCATTTTCAACAAAATAAATTAATTTTCAACCAAATAGTAGAATTTTTAACCAAAACAAAAATTTCAACGAAAAAGCGGGAAAAAGGGGAAATTTATTGACAATGGGAGAAAGAGACATATTTAAAAAAAAAAAAGAGGAGAATATGAAAATTATTTCTTAACTTATTAAGTTATTATTGGCACCCTTGCGGAATCATCTTTCGCAAAAGTCGCAGATTCTCTTAAAATTTATTATCAAGGAAGGTACTAAGCTGGAGACCCCCGCCAACCTTTAACAATCGTATTTTTTGGCGTACCCCCCCCCCCTTTGAAGTTAAGAACATAGTTTATAGACTGCCCCTAATTATGATCGCTCCTGATAAAATAGCTCATAACAAGGTCTTTATTGTTAGCTGATATCGGCGAATTTTAGAGAAAATTTGCTCTAATGGTAATGCAAGTGGAAAATGAATTTCTTATCGCTCTGCGGCGCAAAGTTCGCTTTTCCGATTTCATGCTTATATTTCCCTTAGGTGCACCTTATGCATAGTGTTTTTCACTAACACGCACGTAATCTCAGACCTAGTTCACGAGTTTGACTCTGAAGAAAGACGAAAGACAAGGCTAGAAACGCGACCTTTATTTTCTCATCCACGAGCCCAGGATGCAGCTTTTATGGTCGGACGTAAAAAGCACTTTATTTTCACTGTTCCTTTTTGAAGACGTACAGTATCGGGTATAGGTTCGGGATCTATCCGGCATTTACGGCCTGGTTCGAACCTAATGCAACCCACGTTCTCGGTTGGTTAGGCTTGAAAATGGATCATAGACACATCTTATCTTTGATAAAACAGAGATCAGGGGTAAGTGGTGATTAAATCAAATATTATCATACCTTTTTGGTTTTTTACAGACAAAGATAATGTATAAGCCAAAAAACGAATTTTCAACACAAGGGTTCAGTTTTCAAGCTTGAAAGACGAATGTTTAAGAATAGAGTTGGCTTTTAATCAATAAATATTAATTTTCAACAGCAAAGGTAATTTTCGATTCAGAAATATGAATTTTCAACCAAATTGTTGAATTTGTAACATCGACCAAAAAAATGAATGATTAACAAAGTAAATAAACTCTTCACTGCAGAAACAATTATGTTGAAAATCACATTCAACCGTAATTTATCCAATCGGACTTTCAGAACTTGACTGTAAAAAAAGTAGTAACTTAACAAGGCCTCAATACTAATTAACATTGTGCTATGATTTAGCTAAAATGAACATTGTGATAAAATCGTGACCGCGATACTTTGACATTTGATGTGTAAAATTGCAGCGCATTACACTGGAAACTATCTGACCTATATAATACGTCGTAAAGATACATAGAGCATTGCATTTACATGAGACTGTGAATTTTCAAATAACAGCGTAGTTACCATTTTCCTTTGTGATTTAAATTGACGAAACGGAAAAATGTTTGAAAGAGAGCAAAATTGCATGCAGTATGTTATTGCCACTGACGGAGACGCGTTTCGGGCCTGATCGACAAATCGCGGAAAAACCCGAAGTCGCGAACAGTTGAGCGACCAGCAGCAAGCTGGCAGGCATGCCCTTAGGCCGTCAAGCAAAGGACGCGTTATTGCGACTTTTTTCACGGTGTTTTTTACGGTTTTTATAAAAGAATCGATTTCCGAGTGTTCAGTTATTCTACCTCCATTTATTTATAAGATATTCCTAATTATATGAGACGGAAAACTTACAGTTTCAGGAGACGGATAATTTACAGTTTCAGGTTAGACCTCAATAAGTAAACTGCAATGTTCACGAAACGTCAACAAGATTCGTAGCACTAGCACAATGTTTTTGCACGCACGTGGTTGTGAATTTATACGCAATGTCTTTTTTTCAGTGGCGTTCGTTTTTTTACCCAAGTGTCGTTTATTCACGCAGACTCTTATAAATTCACTACGTATTATATGGGTCAATTAATTTCCAACGTAGTGCGATGTAAAATAACACAGAATTTTTTTACAGTCTTAACCCAAAAGAAGAATTTTTATCTTATGAAGCATGAATTTTTCCCTAAAAGTAAAGTAGTTAAATTTTCAACCAAAAAGATAAATTTTCAAACTAAAATGATGAATCTTCAACTAAAATAGATCAAATTTAAACCAAAAAGATTAATGTTCAACTGAAGTAGTTAATTTTACATAAAATAAGATGAATTTACAACAAGAAAGTTAATTTCGAATCAAAAATGAAAAATTTGTAATAATAATACATAAATTTTTTAGAGGAACGTTCAACTTTCTACTAAGAAACTTGAATTAAAAAAAAACGTTTCTACAAAAGAAGTTGAATTTTCAATTGTAAGGGATACATTTTTTATTCAAAAAGACAACTTTTCTGCAAAATATTTTAATCCAAAAATATAAATTTCCAAGCAAATAGTGTAATTTTTAAACAAAAAATATTTAACTTTAACTACAAACAGTTGCGTTTCTGGCCAAATAGTTGAATCTGAAAGCCAAAAACACAAATTTGTTAGAAGGAAGTTTAATTTTCTACCAAGGAAATTGAATTTTGAACTGAATTGTTTAATTCTCAACAGCGAAAAATTAATATGTATCCAAACAGCTGAACCTTTAACCAAAAAGATAAATTATTAACACAAAAAGATGACCTTTTTAGAATAGAGATGAATTTGTAACGAAAAAGTTCATTTTCAACCAAGAAACTTGACTTATTTACAACAACAAGATTACCTATTTACCAGAAGATTAATTTTGAAAAAAATACATGATTTTTAATATGATATTCAAATTTTTAAACAAAAAAGATAAGTTTTCAACCAAAAATATAACAGCTAAAATTTCAGTTTGAGAAATTAATTTTTATCCAAAAAAATTTCAAACAATTGAATTCGCCGAAGAAAGACAAAATTTTAAAAAATAACTGAATACCTCAAACTTTAAGATAAACTATCTAGAAAGAAAATTAACCAGTTAAATTCGAACAAAGAGACGAATTTTTAACAAAATAGTTGAGTCCTCAAGGAAAAGGATGAATTGAAAACAAAGAAGATTAATTTTCTAACCCAAAAGACAAATTTAAAAATTATAAGCATGAATTCAAAACCAAAAATGTAGTACATAGCTAAATTTTTATTCAAAACGATGAATTTTCTGCTAAAATGATAAATCTTCAATTCAAATAGACCAATTTTAAACCCAAAAGATGAATTTTCAACTGAATTAGTTGAATTTACAACTAAAAAGATGAATTTACAACCAAGAAGATTGATTTTCTACCAAAAAAGACAAATTGGTAACAAAAATAAATGAATTTTCAACAAAGAAAAAAATCATTTTCAACAAAATAGTTAAGCTTTCAAGCAAGAAGGTGAATTTTCATCCAAAAAGATGAATTCGCAAATAAAATAATAAATCTTAAAATAAAATGATGAATCTTTAACTGAAATAGTTAAATTTTAAAACAAAAAGATGAATTTTGAACTAAAATGATGAATCTTTAACTGGTATAGTTTGATATTTAAATTAAAAAAATCATTTTTAACTAATAATGTTAATTTTTTACCAAAAAAGCCAAATTTTCAACAAAGTACATAAACTTTTAACTAAAAATTTTAATTTTTAACCACACATTGAATAGTTTAATTTTAATTTAAAATAATGTTTAACAAAATACATAGATTTTCAACCAAGTGCATAATTGAATTTCCAACCAAAAAGAAACAAGTTTTAAACAAATAATTGAATTTTTAACTTAAAAGATGAACATGAATTTTCAACTAACTCGTTGAATTGTCTACAAAATGCCTAAAATTTAAACACCGAAATATGATTTTTTAACTGAACAGATGCATTTTTTAGAAAAAAGATCAAATTTTTACCAAACAGTTCCATTTTGAGCCTACCAGAATGAATTTTCAGTTAGCTGCTCGAATCTTTAAAAAAAAAATTTTTTAATTCAACGAAAACAGTTTGTATTTACAAGCAAAAGGTTGACTAAAAATACAAGGTTTTTTATCATACAGTTAAATTTTTAACCCGAAAAATGAAATTTTCACCAAAAAAGCTCATTTTCAGCAAAAAAAGATTAACTTTTAACCTAGGAAGATAACTTTCCTACCAAAAAGGATTCATTTTCTAGTAAATGTTGAATTTTTAACTAAACACCCTAATTAAATAAATAATATAACAAAGTAGTGGAATTTATAGCCGAGATGAATGAATCCTTAAAGTAACAATCAAGTTTTCATAAAAAAAATGAATTTTCCTTCAAAAAAGTGATGGCCTGGTTTGAACCTAATGCAGCCCAAGAACCTAATGCAATTCAAGATTATTTATCAAACCTTTTTGGATTTTCGCAGACGAAAATAATGTTTTGACCAAAAAGAGAAATTTTCAACATAAGAGTTTAGTTTTCAAGCTTAAAAGGCGAATGTTTAGGAATACAATCAGCTTTTAAGCCCAAAAAGATTAATTTTCCAACAAGAATGTTAATTTTCAATCAAGAAAGATGAATTTTCAACCCAATTGTTCAATTTTTAACAAGAACCAAAAAAATGAATTGCCAACAAAAAAGATTAATTTTCTAACCCAAAAGACGATTTTTAAACTTATAAAGCATACATTATTATCCAGAAATAAAGTAGTTTCTACCCAAAAGATGCATTTTTCGCTAAAATGATGAATCTTCAACCAAAATAAATCAAATTTAATCAAAAAGATTAATTTTGAACTAATGATGAAATGTTTAACTGAAGTATTTGAATTTACAACCAAAAAAATGGATTTTTAGCTAAGATTTATTTTCTTTAAATACAAAAGCTATTCTCAACAAAAATACATCAATTTTCTAGAAGAACGTTTCAGTTTCTACGAAGAAACTTGAATTTTCAACTAAGAACATTAATACAGAAGAAGTTGAATTTTCAATCAAAAGAAAAAACTTTTTATCCAAAAAGACGAAGTTTCTACTAAATAGTTACACTTTAAATGCAAAAATATAAATTAAAAAAATTTCCTATGATTTTGAAACAAAAAAAATTAAACTTCAACCTCATACAGTTCTATTTCTGACCAAATAGTTTAGTCTTTAAGCCAAAAAGACCAATTTTTTAGAAGACAGTCTTATTTTATACCAAGAAAATTAAATTATTAAATTGTGACCAAACAGATGAACTTTTGAACAATTAGATGAAGTTTTAAAAAAAAATACAAGTTTTTCAAAATAAACCAAAAAAGGTTACTTTTTTAGAAAAAAAAACTTTTCCACCAGAAGACGAATTTTCAACAAAACACATGAACTTAAAATATAATAGTTAAATTTTTCACCGAAAGACATGATATTCTCCTCGCTTATGGGTCGATTAAGTTGGTAACAATAAGAAGGATAATCGTCGAGAATGGATCCTTTCTGTGGTTGTGAGGTAGTAAGCGATAGCGCACGGAGAAGTGATCTGGAAAGGGCTAGAGAAGGGAGAGAGAGGACAGATGTCGAAGGAGGTTGAAGGAGGATGTGATGTGTCCAACTCATAAGATAGGAAGAGGGAGCATGTGGAAGAGGGGTCTGGATAGCAATAGAGAAGAGAGTGAGAGGAGAGATTTCGGGGTAGGTGGAAGAAGGATGTGATAAGCGGTGGTCTTTAGATTTCTTTCTACCCTGAAAAGAAGTTGGTTAGTGTAGATTCTTGTGTGGTAGTCAGATAGGAAAGGGGTAAAGTGAGTCAGTGTGTCGGCTGCAAGTGTTGGGATGCCAGCTGTTGCAGCGGAAACAGGCAGGCTGGAATGCTAGCTAGCCTGCTGGCGGAGGAGAGATGGGGTGAATTTAAGTGACAAAAAATAATTTCAAGAAAACTATATTTTTTAATTAAATATTTATTTTTATCTTTCGGCTGACCATCTTTATTACAAATTGGTACTCGAGAATGATTGTGTACGGTGATCAATGCACTTCTTGGTGAGATACTTCGGTGAACAACCATTCGAGAGATCTAAGGCTGAATACCAGCAATAGATTCGTGAAGAGAGATTGTGCTGTCGATTTAGCTTCGTTGAGAGTCACAGAAATGCCTTTGTCGTGAGACCTAGGGCTGAAATCTAGCTATAGACACATACGGCTGGATACCAGCTGTGGGATTTTTGATGGGGTGCTGGATTCCAGCTTCCAAACAACTGACGTTCTGGGACAGTGCGCGCCGTTTTAACGGGGAGGCTGCGCGGTCTTTGCCAGAATGGCGCGCAGAGACGGTAGAAAATCGGTAGAGGGAGATGCGCGCGTTAAGCTTCGCTAGCGCTGTACTAGCGGCTCTCGCCTTCATTCGCCTTGCTAAAGTCACTACTGATGTCATTCTCACTTAGTACCTACTTTCGCCGCTGTGCGGCTATCTTCTCTCCCTCTCTCGTACTCTAAGGTCTAATGCTGCTACTTACTGTAATTTTAAGATAGTTGCCTACTAAATGATCAAACGTCGTCTGCGAGAGTGTTTTAAATCTACCAAATATAAGAGTTTTGCGCTATGCAAGTCGCGTATATCAAAGCCTTTAAAATTGAACTAAATATTTCAAAATTTGTTTCAAATTTCATGCCTTTGAAATATAAATTGTGAAAAAAGAATAATTTTTTATTTTATGTTTTTGAAATTCAAGAATTTTCTATAGTAAATCTTCAAAGTCGTGGAGCTTTGAATTTTATACATTGAAAGTTGAAAAATGTTTAATTTAGCTAATTTGCAATTAAAAATTATGCAGTTTTTTAGTTTAAACATTTCCAAATTTTGTAATTTTGACAATATACATTAGAAATTTCCTAAATTTTGATGATCTACAATTGAAAACTGTTAACAAAATTCAAGAAGTGTTTCTTTTAAACATTTAAAGTTTATTAAATTTTAATTTTTAATGTTTAAAATACATATTTTTAGATTCTTAATTCACGTATTGAATTAGTTGTTTTGAATTTAGAAATTATATTACTATATTTGTATTAAGCGTCACCAAAGACCTTAGGATAATCATTTTCATGGAATTGTATATGCTCACTAATACAACTTTTAAATAATGACTAATGAGTTTTTTAATAATCTGTTTTGAAAAACGTAAGAGAAATATTTTTAAGCACAAGTACTTTCGAAATTGTTTATTTCAGCACAAGCAAATAGCTTAGATAAAAAAAACGCATATTGCAAAATACTTTTGGTAAAAAGATTTTTCCTGCCAAAAGTTCTTTAAAAGGAAAATTTTCGTTTTCTATATAAAAAATAGTTATTAGTTTCAATTTTTATGATTTTTCTTTATGCTGTTGTAATAATGTTCCGTACATTTTCCCTCTTTTGATGTATCCTTTGAATAATTTGCATATAATATAAGCGGATGAAAATCTAGTTTCATTTTCTCATTAATGAAGATCATCTCTTACGTTTCTCAGTGAAAGAGATTAAAAATTATTTTTTTTTTATTCAAGGATCATAAAACTCTGTTTACAATAAAACCTGGAGCTAACAATGCGTTCGTAATATGCTTAATCGTTGAATTTTTTTGCTCAAGGTAAAATATTCTTTTTTAGAGTAAACAAAGCACACATTTTGTTAATTAGGACATAGTAATAAATAATGATTAAATGTTCGCTATTTCAATTATAGATATTTTTATTTTTGTATATCTAAATTATTCATCTTGTACGAGCGAAAATAAAAAATTTGAATTATTAGATTTTCATAATCAATAAAGAATTTTAATAAATTTTTTAGTACCTTAAAGGATTTTATACGAATTTAAATATTTCATAATATTTTAAGGAATTATATCAGGTGTTTGAAAAAATTAAAAGATTCATAAAAAATTTTTATTTTAGTGAAATAAATTTGAGGAATTTCAAATGAAATTTCTAGCAACTTCAAAAATGTGAAAGGATTTCTTTGGGTTTTTAATACATATGAAAAATTTCTAAAAGTTTTATAATATTTCTATACTTCACAATTAATTTCACTAAAATTGATAGTTTTCGTAGGAGTTCAAAGATTTAGAGATTTTTAAATATTTTAGTAAATTTTGAGATATATCATCAAAAACCTTAAAAAATTTAGAAGATTTCAAAGGATTTGAAATATCTTAGGGTATTTTAAGAGATTCCTAGAAATTTTTATCAGATGTAAATAAATTTCAGGAATTTTAAATTATTTTAAAAATATTGTAGAATATTCTTTGTAACTTGAAGGTATTTTTTATGGAATTCAATCAATCAAAGGGATTTTAAATTATTAAACCATTTAAGGTTTTTTTATTTAAAGATGGCAAGGTATTTTTTAACTGCCGAATAATTTTCTGGAGATTTCAATTTTTCAAGAATTTCGGAAGATTTGACAAATTTTAGAGTATTTTAGGAGGTTCCTGAGAATTATAAGTATACTTTAATGAATTATAGGGATTCAAAAAAAATTTCAGTGTATTTTTAACATTTTCAAGAAATTTTCAAGTTTTTAAAAAAGTTTGTCGAGATTTCAAAAGATTTAAAATATTTGAGGCTATTTAAAAATATTTCTAAAAATTTTCACTAGCTTTTAGTAAATTGAAAGAATTTGAAATGATTTGAAATATTTAAGGGTATTTTAAAGAAATCCAAAAAAATTTCGATAGAATTCTATAAATAAAAGGGATTTTATAAAATTGTGGGGTACTTCTAAAGATTTTGAGTAATTTTCCATAGATTTTAATATATTTAAAATATTTGAAAGAATTTGTAATATTTTAGATATTTGAAAGATTCTAAGGTATTTTCAATAGATTTCAATGCATTTAAGGGATTTCTAATAATTTAAAAGATTTTAGTGTTTTTAAAAGGATTTATAAATAAATTTTCATAGATTTCAAACAATAGTAGGGTATTTTGAAGGTTCCGAAAAATTTTAAATAGTTTTTAATAAACTGAAAGGATTTTATAAGATTTGAACAATTTGACGATTTTTAAAATGATTTCAAGTGATTTTCAATAAATGTTGATAAATTGAAGGTATTTCTATGGAGTTAAAAGATTTTTGAAAAGATACATAAAAATTTGAGGACATTTAAACACTGATCATAACTCTAAAACTATAATAAAATACTTGCATTTAAGAGCGGCACATCGCTGGATGACATTCATTCATATTTAACCCAATTTATTTTGCTGCTGTAACAAACTCATCAGGTTTCTCGCGCTCGGCTCACAGGCAACCAACATGTACAGCGTTCAGCCATCCCCACCTAGGTTCCACGGGGACCAACAGCGCAAGAGTGCATGAGATTTCCCACCACCGGCACTACCCCCTCTCTAGCGCGTCTAGTATAAGAGGAGCCTACGCAGGATTTTTCCCACATATAATAAACGTCACTTCTAATTTAAGTAATGTCAAATTTCTCTCAGATTATGTAACAATGCCCAAACGGGTAACGCACAACAACTTCTTGCAGGCCGTTCATTCTTCGAGGAGATCACTGATCGCGGGTGCGCGAATGTCGCGGCTTCGCCGTGCCAATCCTTCACTCACGTGCATTGGATCTGACAAGAGGGGGTGATGGTTGTGGCCCCCATATCCCCACCCTTTTTTCCGAAGAGGGTAGACTCCTCCCAAAATTCGTCTGGATAACATCTGCAGTATCCTGGACCGTGCATAAGACTCCAAGTCTTTGGAA
>JAUELO010000326.1:4646128-4662764 GCA_032357855.1 Amphibolips quercusostensackenii
ACAAAAACGAGTATCGAACAGTTTGTCTAAACGTGCAAGCAACTCATTATGGTAATATAATTCCAACGAACCTTTTTCTTTCTTCTTCAAAGCTTTTTTTTCCTAAATATTATTTATAAACTTTATTAACCTAACGGATCTCAGAACACAAACATATCAAATGACTCTTTGATTCCTTATTAGAATTCTTTTGGTACAGTTAGTGAATTTTCAAGCACAGTATTTTTCAAGAATCTTCATGTGTTTATTTAAAATGTTTGATCATGTAAAATTGTCGAGTAAAACCTTTTTAATTGATTTTCTGGAAAATTATACTTGCTTCGAATTTCACTAACTCTGCCGTATAAATTTTGTTTCGCCTTACTGAAGTTTTAGTTACATGTAGTTGATATTTCAGCTGCTTGGTTAGAATTTCAATTACATGTATGGCTAATTTTTCATTTACAAGTAGTTGACATTTCAACAACGGTAGTTGTGAAAGCTTCAACCACATATTGTTGAAAATTCAACCATATATTTTTAACAGTGAAGTATTAACCTAACTTTTAGCCAAAAATGGTTGGATATAAAAAAATAGTTGGATTTTATTATTAAGTTCTATTAATTCAATTCACATTTAAGCAATAGAAATGAAATAAGGGAAAATTTCTTGGAAACAATCAGAAGAAGAGTTCTTTAAAAGAGGTTAAAAATGGGAAAGATTGTAAGATCTGTGTTTATAAAAATACTTTTAAATATTTTTCACAAGAAAATAAAATAAAAATGTTTATCATTCCAATAATTAGTAAATAGCCTTTAAAAAGCTATTTGTATTGTTCTGTGAAAAGTAATCCAGGATCTGAAGAGCAACTTACTTTATAACAAGATGGTAGTATTTTTCTTGAAATTCCCTTTAATGGGAAAAATGAGGAGCAGTAGTAAATTGAGTGGAGACAAGTAGACATGCCACATAAGAAAAGTTTCAAGATTTCCTGTGTAAGAAAATGAACGCTTCCGGTGGAAAAGGTAAGAAAAGTTTCAGCTAGCCGTCCCTTCCTTTTCTTATATACTACTGCTTTTTGTGTGAGTGAGAATGAATTTTCACTTATATCTCAGACACCGGCCAAACGTCCTGAGATATTTTTTATGACTTATCCTGCTATATGCCTTTATGTTGACTTTCTACATTCTATAAACTGTCGCTTATACCTTTCTTTTCATAAAAGTCACCTTATAATTTTGGTTATAAAAAATAGCACCCAAATCTTTAAAAAGGTAAATATATATTTCTTATTGCTAAAATAATAAATTTCCTTGTCTGATAAAAAAACTTACTTCCGCTGGTAGAATTTCAATAAAAAACGCCTATGTAGTGGTTTTATAAGATGCTTCCTGGGGCTTGATTTTTAGACCATGTATTACAAATGTCAACTTTTCTTCTACAAGCTTAAATCATTTGATGTAGTATTTTAACTACATAATCTAAATGGCAAAATTTAAGATCTACAATCGTTCCTTTTTCGAAAAATGGTCTTGCTGCTGCTTTTTTTTTAATTAATCGAAAATATGATGGATTTATGCGCCTGGAAACAAGCAACCCGCCACCGGGAGAGTACCTATAATGAACGAAAAACAGGCGAAAAAAACAGAAGAGCACCTGTTTTTAGTTCATCATGGCTAATCACTCGGTGTCGGGTTGCTCGTTCCCAAGCGCATGAATACAGCATATTTTCTATTAATTAAAAAAAAAAGAACAGGACCATTTTTTCGAAAAAAGGACGGTCATTGATCTTTTATTTTGCCATTTAGATTATTTGGTTAAAATATCACATCAAACAATTCATTTTTGCAGAAGAGAAGTTGACATTTCTAACCCATGGGCCAAAAATCAAGTCTTAGGAAGCACCATAAGGGGCTGTCCATAAGCTACGTTAAAATTTTGGTCTCTTTTTGACCAAAAGATTTGCAACCAAAAGAGATGAACTTTCACCAAACAAAAATAATTTTTAACGGAATAGTTGAACTTTTAAGCCACCGAGACAAATGTTGAACAAAATAGAGAAGTTCTAAACAAATAGTTAAATCTGTAAGCTAAAACGGCGATTTTTTTTAAAGACAGTTGAATTTTCAACAAAAAAGTTAATTTTCATTAAAAAAAAACGAATTTTGACGAAGAATTGAATTTTTGACCAAGAAAGGTGACTTTAGCAAATAGCTTGATTTTTAACCTATAAAGATAAATTTTCAGTTTAAAAAATTAAGTTTCATTAAAAAAAATTTAAATAGACGAAAGCAACAAAAAACACAAATTTTTACAAAGATAGTTAAATGTTTAACCAAAAAATAAATTATCAACAAAGAAGAATAATATTAACCTAATAATTAAATTTTCGTACAAAAAGATTAATATTTAAACAAAAAAAATTTCAACAAAGTACATGAATTTTCAAGCCAAAAAGATTAATTTTGCACAAAAGGGTTGAATTTTTTGTCTGAGAATATGAATTTCAAACCAAGAAGTTTAATTTTCTAGCAAAAAGATGAAATGTTAACAAAACAGAAGCCTTTAAACCAAATGGATCCATTTCTCACCAAAAAAGTGAAATTTCTGCCAAAAAAGATCATTTTTAAACCGAAAAGATGAATTTTCTACAGAACAGTTAAATTTTCAAACCACAAATACGAATGTTAACCAAAACAGTTTATTTTTAATCAAATATTTTACTTTTCTACCAAATTTTTAAATTTTCAAAAAATGAAGTTTATTCACAACCAAAAATTTGAAATTTGAACCGAAATAATGAATCTTCGACTAACAAAATTAATTTTCAAGCAGCAAGATTAAGTTTCTATACAAAAAGACGAATTTTCAACAAAACACATGCATTTTTAACTGATGAGGGATAAATTTCCAACCGAAAATAGAATATTTGAATTTTCAGATAAAAAAATTAAGTTTTAACTAAAAAGATACGAATTTTCAAAAAATAGTTGAGTTTTCATCCAAAAAATATGAATTTTTTATTAAATAGTTGAATTTTCTACAAAAAATATAAAATTTTAACAAAAAAGTTAATTTTTATATCACAAGGGATACATTTTTAAGCAAAGATTGAATATTAAAATTTTTAGATAAAAAAATTAATTCTTAACTCTAAAGAAATGAATTTTCAACAAAATGGTTAAATTTTCAACCAAAGAGCTGATTTAAAAAAAAATTAGTTTCAACAAAGTAGTTCAACTCTTAACCAAGTAGTTGACTTTTCAAACGAAAAATATGAATTTTTAGTCAAATAGTTAAACTTTCTACAAAAAATATTAATTTTTAACAAAAAAGTTAATTTTTAACCAAATACGTTAATTTGCAGACAAATTTTTTAATTTTTAAGCCAAGAAGATGAATGTTAAAAAAAAACAGTTATATTTGAAGCCAAACATATGGATTTTAAAGAATGAAGTTATTTTACAAACAAATCCTTGATATTTCAAATAAAATTATGAATCTTCAAAAAAAAAAATAATTTTTTACAAATTAGTCCAACTTTAAACCAATCAGTTGTTTTTTTCTACTAAAAAGACGGATTGTCAACTAAATAGTCAAATAGTCAAATTGTCAACTAAAAAACTAATTTTCAACCAAATACTTGAATTTAAAAAAAAAGTTGAATTTTCAAACAAAGAGATGAATCTTAAACCAAAAAGTGTACTCGTATTTCTAACAAAGTAGTTAAACTTTTGACCAAGTATTTACATTTTTGATAAAAAAAGTCGATTTTTCTAAAAAATTTGTTTCATTTTTAAAAGAATAATCAAATTTCGAATTAAGTAATATTCGAATTTTCAACCAAAATAAATGAATTAAGAACCTAAAATATACTAGACTTTTTAACAATAATAAATCAACTGTTAACCACAATTGATTGAATTTTCTTACTAAATTCTATTTATTTAGTTTTGTCTGCTTGTCATACTTCTGATTATTAAATGTTTATCATTAAATTATTAAATTTTTAAATTAAAAATTTGGATCTAAGTCTATTTTTAATTATTTTATCAGAAATCATTGTTGAGAGCTTATATTATTTTACAAATGTAAAATATTATCTATTTATCACTAACAAATGTCACGCGCATTTGACAAGAATAATAATAATTTTGCCGTCAAATCCGATAATTCTGCAATGAGGTGAAAAACGTAAAAATAGTCCTCTCTTCTTTATGGGAAAAGATGATTGAAGTATGAAAATTTTAAATGATACCGTAAAATGAGCACTTTATCTATACCTTATAACGAAAAACTAATAAGAAGGTTTTTACTTTCTTCTTTTTATAGGAAATAAAAAAAATTTTATCAAGAACCACATTTTAAGGGTAAAACACAGCAACCAAACCCTGGCAGTTTTAACCATATGAGGAAATTTTAACCAAAAAGATTAGTTCTCTACTGACAATTATTAAATTAGTTAGAAAATTCAAATTAAATTCAAATTAAATAAATTCTAAACATATTAATATTGCATTAAAAAACGGATTTTGAACAAAATAGCTAAGTTTTTATTCAAAGAGATGAACATTCAACCAAAAGAATAAATTTTTAACAAAGTTGGGTAACTTTTACACAAGTAATTAAATTTTTAATTCAAGATGACCAATTATCAACAAAAAATAGAATAGCTACATTTTTAGTTGAAAATTTTAATTTTTTAATGAACAAAGAAATGAGTTTTCAACTGAAAGAATGAATCCTCAATAAAAAACCTTCGGCAACTCTGTGCAAATAGTGCTGGATAACTCATTTAAATTTCATCCAATTTTAATCAATAAAAGATTATCAAACCTTTAATACATCAACAGCAATAAAATTTTAGAAAAGAATGTCACTTAATTGTTCTCAATGACGAAAAAAATCAGGAATAAATGAGAAGCTTTGCAATATTTTCAACTTTACCTTCGTTATTTTCCACCGTGATAAGATTAACAATTTCTGTTTAAAAAGTTTGTTTTTCTTCATTTAAACAAAAGACAAAAATTAGAAATTATATGAAAAATGATAAAGTAATGAATAAAAAAAATAATGATGAATAAAAATTAACATACCAAAAAACAGTTCAGCAGTATTTTTTCGTGCAGCAGAGAACAAGTTCAAAAACCTATTTTTTCTTTTAGTGAATACAAATTCCAGGACAATGAGCTAAATTCAAGGACTTGTACAGGTTATTCCAGATCGAAAAAATCCAAGGACTTTTCTAGATTTTCAAGTATTTCCAAGGTAAAATCAGCCTGGGTAAAAGGAAACAGAACTTGGATACGACTTTTAGGTCGTAATTATTTTATGAGATCTATCCATTTGAAGGCTAAGCAGAGCCAATAGCTATTCTTTAGTACCTACCTATTGACAATAAAGAAGAATAGATACATTTACGGTTGTTTTTTCTTCTTCAAAAATTAACAGAATATTATTGCTTACCCTTTGGCATTAATTCTGCGTGGTAATGTCATTTCCAAATTTTATATCTATTTTAGTATGTAAGGTACTTGAAATATTTAGTACTGGGGCAGTATCTAAACCCGTAACTCGGAGTATATAGGGGATGAAAAAAGAAATGCAGAAATAATAGTGGATGTCAAAATAAATAAATTTTTTTTTACTTCAAATTAAACCAATTATTAATAACTTGAAATACTTTCTGTGCAGAAGTTGCCCTACTTTGCCCTATTTAAAAAAGGACACTCACTTGCTGAATGTCATTAAAGTAAAGAGTATAGATCTCAATATGTGATCATTAGTAATTTTGCGTATTATTATGTAATCCGTAACACATAATGACTTTGTGAAGCTCTTTGCCTGGGGTGATTGCTAGAGAGATTAATCGACAACTTGAGTCGGAGCAGTGTTACGGAACGAACGATTTGCTTAAATAAGCAGTACAGGACTTCTAGGTTAAGCTTAAAATCTATAACCCTCTCCCATATCTTAAGTAATTTTTGCCGACCAAATTTTTTCGTGGATTTATTTAAGATTAATGCAAAAATAACGTGAGACAATTTAAAGAAGAAGTAGGGGTAAAATCTTACTGCTTCCTGTGAATGAATATAGTAGTTTTACTTTGAACCAAGTATGTATTCAAATTTTCGAAAAAAAAATTTGCAGCCAAAAATTTAATAGTTGATATTTTAATCAAAGAATGGTGCTTAACTTAAAATCAAAAAGTTTCATCGGATAAGACAAGACAAATTTTCAAGAAAATAGTTCAATTCACCAGCAAAATACATTCCTTTTTAACGAAAAGTTGCATGCTTAACCAAAAAAGAGGAAATTTCCCTTTTTTCAAAACAAAAAGACAAATTTGCAACCAAGAAAGATGTTTTAGTCAATAAAAAAAAATTCATCCTTATTGTTGAATTTTCAAGCGAGAAAGAGGAGCTTTCTACAAAACAGTTAAATTTTGAACCAAATAGTTCAATAAACAACCAAAAATGTAAAATTTCAACGACAAAAAATTACTTTATACCAAAAAGACCAATTTTCAATCATAAACATAATTTTACAATTTTCAACCACATACATACGTTTCCAACCATATGGTTGAACTAAGCACCAAGCAAATTAATTTTCCACCAAAAAAGGCAAATTTTTAAGAAATTACATCCATTTTACACTAATTAGATAGATTTTGAATCTGAAAAGATAAATCCTTAACCAAAAAAGAAAAAGTTAAATTTTCATTTCAAAAAATTAATTTTTAATTTAAAAAAAAAATTGTTACAAATCAGGGGAATTCTTTACCAAATTGTTGAATTTTAAAGCCAAAAAGATACATTTTTACGCATCAGTTAAATTTTTAACCCAAAAATAAAAAATTTAAAAAAAAGTTAACTTTCAACCAATTTGTTGAATTTCCAATGAAATAGTTCAATTTTAAGTTGGAAAATTAAATTTGAAAAAAAGAATTTTGCAGAAAGTAGTATAATTTTCAACCAAAGAGATAAATTTTTTACTTAATTGATGAATTTGAAAAAATATATATTTTTTCAGAAAAAAGTTAAACGTTCAAACCAATAAACATAAATAGCTAAATTTTCAACCAAAAGAAATCATTTTCTACCAAACAGTTCAAATTTTAAAAAAACATGAATTTTAAACGAAATATTTGAATTTTAAACTAGAGAAGATAAGTTTGAAAAAAATGGAATAGGTAAATTTTCATTAACAAAAATTAATTTTAAAGAAAATAGTTGAATATTTAACCTCAGAAATAAATTTTGAACTAAGATTTTGAATCTTTACTCAAAAAAGTGAATTTTGAACAAAGTAGTTCAATTTTTGGCCAAATAATTGAATTTTGTAGCCTAAATGACAAATTTTCTACAAAGCAGTTAATTTTTAATACAGAAATATGAATTTTTAACAAGAAAGTTAATTTTAACAAATCATTTGCATTTTGAACGAAATAATTACATTTTCAGTAAACAAAATTAATTTTAAAATGATTTTTCCGAAAAGGAGTAGAAAAAATTTTTAACCAAAGAGGTTGACCTTAAACTAAAATTATAAATCTTTAACCAAAAAAAGAATATCTGCAATGAAAGTAGTTCAATTTTTAACTAATGAGTTGAATTTTCAACCTATGAAGATTAGGTTTCAACAAGAAATTTGATAGTTGGCACTTCAACCGAGAAGATTTTGTTTTAAATTAAAAAAAGTTGCATTTAATCAAAGAAGACAAATTTTCAACAAAAAAATTGCATTTTCTACTAAAACAGTCTAATTTTAACCGAACAGTTACTTTTTTAACAAACGAAAATTGATTGTATAACAAAAAAAATGATTTTTTACGACGTGCATAAATTTTTAAGCAAATAGTTAAATTTTCAACCAAAAGACAATTTGTTACAAAAAAGAGGAATTTTCAACGAAATAAATGAATTTTTAATTAGATAGGTAAAGTTTAAACTAAAGAAAATAAGTTTTCAACCAAAAATTAAATAGTTAAATTATTCGCTGAAAAATCAATTTTTAAGAGAATAGTTCAATTTTCAACCTAAGAAATGAATTTTGAACTAAAATTATGAAACTTCAACTTCAAAAGTGAATTTTTAACAAAGTAGTTTAACTTTTAACCAAATGGTTTAATTTTCTACTAAATTTTTTAATTTTTAAGCCAAAAAGACCAATTTTCAACAAATTTTCAAACAAAAAGGATGACTTTTCAACAAAATTGTTCAACTTTGAGATGAATAATTTAAAAATTTTAGCCAATAAGAGATGAATTTATAACTATGAATTTAATAGTAGACTTCCTAAGCGATAATAATGAACTTTTAACCAAAAATAGTTTGATTTTCTTATTGAGTTATAATAATTGATTCATTATGCGTTTTAGTGGAAAATGATGAAAACAAGAACAACCGTGAAGCCTAACATAGTAAATTAGAATTTGGATAATTTACATACTAAAAAATAATTGTTTAAATAAAAATTGAAGTTTATTTTTTAATTCTTTTAAATATTATGTTAAAAGCCGAAAATTCTTTTTATCAAATAAAGTTCATTTTGCAGTGCACACATATTGATTTACACACTTATAAATTTGCACTGAAAAAATTGTGTTAGACCAAAGGTTTTCTGAATATAATTTTCTTGAGTCTGCGTTTCCTACAGAAATACTTTTAAAAAAAGGAACTTTATTTAAATTTTTATATTATTTTCAACGTTATTTACAATAAACTGATATGCCCGTTTAATTAATATTTTTATTTAAAAATTGACTGCATGATTTATGCAACGGCAATACAAAATTTACTTAAAAGAAAGTTGCAAAGAAAATTAAGTCTTCTTTATAAAACCAGATTAGTAAATAATTTCACAGCTTCAGATAGAAAAATCTTGGAAACATTGGATTTAATTTATTTAATAATTTTTTGCATTCTCCAAAAGCGCGCCGTGCAACATCAGCGCCACCGTTATTTTTTTAGCTTAATCAGGTGAATAATTAACTATACTGGTTAATTTTTTTGCACGAATTTCATTCTCCAGAACCATTTCAATAACATGTTTCAAAAAATAATCTCCAAAAAATATGCCTATGAGGGTATTTTAGCTATACTAGGAGGATGATTCCTTTTTATCAGAAAAGTAATTTTTAGTCTGTACAATTATTTAAGTTTATGAAAAAGGGCATTCTTTGTAAAATCTGGGAGGGCCCTTACAAGTTTTCCCTAAGTAGGGTGCTCCTAATTTTCTTATCTTTTAGTACCACGCATGCGTCGCGTCAGCAACCAGATTGGTTACCGCATGCGCGCTCATTTAAAATGATTAAATGTGTAAATCAATAGTTTACAACAGATAATGATTGTAAAATTATTAGAAAAAATTCTTTAATCACAAAGTAGACTTATAAAGTAAAAGTTAAAATAATAATTATTTGTTGTAAACAAGTTACTCGCGTATTTAATCATTGTAAATAAGCGCGCCAACGATAACCAATTCGGTTGTTGACACGAGGCATGCATAGTGCGAAAATATACGAGAATTGGAGACACTGGGCCCATGCCAGTTTTCCAGATCAGGGCTACATAAGAAGTAGGGCAAACTTGGCAGAACCTTACTAGGCGAGATTTCTGCACGGTTTTAACATTTCCTTCACATTTTATCTCTTTTCTTGTGGCACCGGAAATCGCTTCATGGATAGAACATTAATTTATAGCGGATATCCCTCGTAACTTTTAGTATACCTTAACACAAAAATCTCGGCTTCTAAAGCGTCGAATGAATCATACATTTTCACCTCATTTTTTCATTTCATCGTTTGATCTACAACATCAGGAGGATCGTGTATACTGAATAGCGGGGAAAGTTTTCCCCGGTGGTAAAACTTTTCAGCAACTGAGCGAGGTGAAAAATGAATGCAATAGAGGCAAGCTGGACTGAGCCACTGTTTAATAAAAATTTCATGCGGAGGGACTTTCTGCGGTTCTTGGTTCGAGAGCTTGCACCACTGGTGCCAATTTCTTTCTTCTCAATACAATGGTAACCTGCAAAGTAAAATTTTTTAACAATTTCTAAATCTTTGGATAATTTGGTTTTCAGAGGTTAATTTCAGTTTAGAATTGGCACAAATTTTTAAAAATTGACTTTTACTTATTTTCGAGAGTGTAAACTAAAAAAATTATAAAGTTTTTTTCATTCTTTAAAAATTCATCAAAGTCAGTCGAGGTCCTAACCCAAGGGATACTGAGTGAACAAAAGAGCCTAACACCACATTGCACCTTATCATGATCCAAGAAACTATGGTCTTGCCACGCGCAACTAAAAAAAAGTCAACCAATCAAGAAAACGTACAACGCCATCTATTTTTAATAGCAAGTCGCGCGGCAAATTTAAACCAAGTTAAACTCCAAGTGTACATATCACATAATTAACTCGAAATTTCTTATAAAGAATTCTTTAAATTCAAAGAAAAATGAAAAAAAACGTGTGCTCATCATGTATAAAAAGTATAAAAATGTACAAAATTATGACATTATGAATTTATTGTGTGTTTTTTAAAACATATTTTATAAGAATTTAAATCTTGTATTCTATGTACACTGTTGATATTTAAAGGAAAGAGGAAGTTTCAAGATTTCCGAAAGTTATATTTATCATGAGTGTGATTATTATAAATAAATTATTATTGATACTGTGGATTTTTGGAGGAAAAATAAAGTTGTGAAAACAGTTATGTTTTTTGTATTGTTCACCTTATCAGAAAGGACTTATGTGTATAAGAAAGGATTCTTGAAAGAAGTAATGTCGTTGTTCAAATTTGTTTGAACACTTTGAAACTTTACACGTATACTTTATTATTAATTGCACTGTTTGTGTATATAATAAATACAGTAACTGGTATATAATAAACAGAGTATCTGTGATATAATAAATAGAGTAACTGTAATATAATAAATGCATACAGTACAAACATAAAAAGTACACAGTATTATACGTTTTCTTGTTGTGAAATGAATGACATATTTCAGATTTGTTTGTACTTCAGACAATATATACACCATCCATTTACTTTAACAAACCTTGCAAATATGCATTTCTATAAATTTACAAAACTTTGTGTAATTTACATAAACAAACAAGTGCGTTACTTATCATTAAAGATTACTGCATGAGAAAAACTCTGTGAAATTAGATAGCTTTTAAAAGTACAGGGCAACCTCACATCTTTTGCAGTATTGAAACAAAATAATCGAATAATAAGTTGTCTTGAATTTATATGAAATGTAGTGTTGAAGATTACCGCAAATTTTCACCATAGAATGTACAAAAATATAGACAAACATAATTTCTTAAATTATTACAATATAGGCTTTAGATACTGAGGCGCTTGGTTTCTTAGAATCACCGTTATGGCGAGGAAGCTGAATTTCCCCTTTCGAAAGAAAGCTATAAAAAAAACTTCCAAATTATGCAAGACTCCAAAAAATATGAAAAACTGATAGAAAATATACTTTTATGCAATCAATTAATTATCCTAGTAATATGTATTTGTATATATATATATATATATACAAAATATTGAAACTGAGTGAACCATGTGATGGGGCTCTAATTTTGCATCTTGTATAGGAAACGACCCATATGAGTAAGAAATGCAAAAAATTCAAAACTTCGCGATTTCGTTAACTTCTGATTATCTTTTAATGTTGGTATTTTTTCTCATTTGATTTTCTACCCTTAGTTTCTTTCTTTCTGCAAAAAGATGCCTGTTCAACTAGCGAAGCCTTATATATGTTTTAGTGCACACTAAGCACAGCAAAACCTTCATATCCAGTTTTTCATTCAAATTTTTATTTGTTTATGATGCTAAAGCATCAAAAATTTCTTCGCCCTTGCTGATCATTGTCCTGCTTTATTAAAAACCTATAGTTCACTCGATCATAAGAAATGGCAAATTGTTCATTTTATTTTGTGATTGTAACAGCATACAAGCAGAAAAGTTATGAAATTGCATTTTCTTATTTTCATTTGTACAATTTCAACTTTCGTGTATTTCTTCATGCTAGATTAACAGATTGCATTTTATAATTACTTTTCAATGATAAACCGTGTATTTTAAAGAATTAACCAATATCTTGTTATCTACTTTTTATTATCTGAATTCCGGAAAAGCTCTTTGAAATCATGAGTATCATAACGCAAAATGATTCAAATCGTCCTAGCGAAGCGTCTACATGTTGCCAATGTAAATTAAGATGGTGGTCGTTGTACATCGCGCGGCTTGAACGTATTCTCGTACCCCAAGTGGCGGGACTGCAGTTTCTTGGATGTCGAAGGCTTTGACGAAACTAATCGCGGTCGATATTATCGATCTTACATCATATGTTGCCACGTATTGATCGACAAACAGAGCAAAGTAAGTAAACATTGTTTGGCTTTTTGTTTCTCATTTTTTTAGTAATAAAATTTTAAAAACTTGTGAACGGGCATTTGTTGAGGAAAGTCTCACGGTCATTTTGGTGTTTTATTTGTCGCTCTAGGTGAGAACTAGGTATAGTATGCCGTGGAAGCAAGTCGAGCGTCGCGAGATGCGGCGTCAGGGCTTAGAGTACGTAAGTAAAATCATGTAATCTACTCACAAATAGCAGTTTTTCAAAACGTAGTAACTCTAAAAATCGTAGCGATTTTTTATATTTAGTCATTTTGTAAGTCCGGTGAATCTTTGAAATATAATATCTTCGTAATTTCTATATTTTTGAGAGTTTCCAATAATTTAGTAACTTTTCAATGTACGGAAATTTGTTTAAATTTAGTGATTTTACTAAAATAGTAGCTTGTTCAAGGTGCGGTATAATGTGCTTTTTCCAACGCCGTAAAAAAGTGCTCTCTAAATTTCATTGAGCGGATTTCCACATAAAAACGAGTGCAAATCCTGAAAAATAAACTCGAGCGAAAATTTTGTTTTAAAGGACTAAAAATTCCACCTGTTTTTGAGTGATATTGCACGCTTAAAAATAAGTAGAATTCATTCATGGTTAAGAATGAAATATTACTCTGAAATGAGTGGATTTTCTCTCATTTAGAGTGACATTTTCACTCAAGGTAGATTTGAAGGATTTTCCTTCATATTGAGTAAATCTTTTACTCAAAAAAATTTAGAGCGTGCCTGTTCTTTCCACTGTCGTCATTTTTTCAAAAAAATATTTTTCTACTCGCGTATGAAAGTCGTATGAAAAACCATCACAGATTTTGGGAAGATTCTTTTAATGCAGTGACACTGAAAGAACTTTCCACAAAGAAAAAGAACGATCTCTGTCAAATGATTGAATTCATTCCTTTCGAGCATCGTCGATGTTACGAAAATTTCTTTTAGTTCAAAAAATAAATGTGTGCGAATGATTTGTATCGGGGTGCATGATTCATATACCTATATCATCAAATTACAAAAGCATCTTAATGACAAAGTGATAGTAAAGTTCAATATGTGTTATTCAATTTTTTTCGGTTTTGTTTCTACTGTGATGTGTCTTATCGTAAATATGATAATTGTTTCAACAAAAAAAATTATATTCCAAAAATGCAGTCTGATTCGATTATTTTCATTAATATAAAAATAGCACAAATTCATTGTTTATTTGATATTTAAACCTTAATCACAATAATCATTATCATTCTCAACAGCAATGACGATAAATGATAGCAAAATCAATAATAATATAACGAAAATAAAGTATCACTCAATAAAATAAATAAGGTTCAGAAAAATGTACTTGACAATAAATAACTCTTTGTTCACAACATAACAAATATATTTATTAGAAAATTATTATTGTATTTGCCAGTATTTATTCACAGAATTGCACGGCAGACCACGAGGCACTTAGCCTTTTGGTCGTCTTTACCCCGTTGGGTTAGGCCCGTGCTTAACTTTGACGTCTCATAAATCGGAAACTATATGACGGATTCGCATGAAATTTTAAAGAATTACGCTCAAGAGTGAAAATTATCGATCACATACATTTGATATATTTTTGTTGGTAATCTCACAAAACACAAACGTTTTTCTTGCGTCCTCTAAAATGTTAAGAAACATGGTTAGGCCCTTTTGTATAGAATGAATAGAAGGAATGAATTTTCACAAATAAAATAAAAATTTAAAAAAAAACAAATATTAGTGAATATAAAGATTTCTTATTTATGTTGACTTATAAATATATAAACAATATAAAATCCATCATTAAGCAAACTTTAAATATTAAGAGTTTTTTAAATTAAATCACGTAAAATTCATTTTTTTGTTGAAGATTCCTCTCTTTGATTGAAAATTTTGCTATTTTTTTGAAAATTATTTTCTTTATTAATAACTAATTTTTTTGAACTAAAAATATAACTTTTCTGGTTGAAAATATAACTATTTAGTCAAAATTGTTTTCCTATTTACTGAGAATTATTTTTTAAAAGTAAAAATGTAACTATTCCATTTATTGTTAAAAATTAATATTTTTGTTGAAAATTCGTCTTTAGATAGAAAATTAATCTTTTATGGTACAAAGTTTATCTATTTCGGTTAAAATTAAATTATTAAACTTTTTGGTACAAAATTCGTCTTTTTGAATTAAAAATTTAACAATTTGTTGAGAGATTAAACGATTTTATTGCAAGTTTACTTTTTTCGTAGAAAACTCTATTATTTGGTTAAAATTTCGACTACTTTTAACAGACTTGTATTTAGTAGAAAATTACCTCTTGGGTTAAAAAATTATATTTTCGAGTTGAAAATTCAACTGCTTTGTAGATAATTTTCGTATTTTTGTCCTTGAAATTCAACAAGTTTGTTTAAAATATTCGCCTTTTTGGTGAAAAAATTAATTTTTATTGTGTAAAATTTATCTTTTTGGTTTAAAACTTAACTCTCGGGTAAAAAATTCATCTATTATGGTTAACAATTTAACTGCTCTATTTTTGATTGGAAATTTATCCTTTGCAATTTGAAAATTCATTTATTTGGTGTTAAATTTATGTAATTTGTTAAAAATTAACTTTTTTGTTGAAAATCCATATTTTTGGTAACAAATTAAACTGTTTTTTAAAAAATGTAACTATTTGATACGAAATTACCTTTTTATTAAAGAATCACGTATTGGGGTTGAAAATTCAGTGTTTTGTATACAATTTTAGTCTTTTTTGCCACAAAAATTTAGCAACTTTCTTAAAAATTTATGTATTTAATTAAAAAATCATCTTTTCTGTAAAACATATATGGTCTTGGTAGAAAATTCATCTTTTCGGTTAATAATTTAATCATTTTGTTAAAAATTCACCTGTTTGGTTAAAAATTCACCTGTTTGGTTAAAAATTTAACTTTTTTGTTGAAAATTTAACTTTGTTGTTGAAACCACGTTTTTTAAAAATTTTTAATGAATTTCTTATCTGAAAATTCATAAAAATTTTTTTCATTTGGAAGTGCGTCCTTTATAAGTTGGAAATTCAACTATTTGGTAGACAATTTATATATTTTGTTAAAAATTCGCCTTTTTGGTGAGAAAATTAATTTTGTTCGTTAAAAATTCATCTTTCTGGTTAAATTCAACTAAATTTTTTTTATTTCAGTTGAAAATTTATTTCCTAAACTGAATATACGATTTCATTTTTGGCTCAGAAAGTGTTTTTTTTAGTTAAAAATTCAACTATTTTTGGTAGATAGTTTATCTTTAATGGCAGAAAAGCCATCTTTTTTTAAAACTAAACTCTTTTGTTAAAATACGAACTTTGCGAATTAAAAATTATACTGTTTTTAATGAAATAATAATTTTTTTTTGTTTGAAAAATTGACCTTTTGGATTGAAAATTAATTTTTCATGATAGAAAAGTCATCTTTTTTAGCTGAAAATGAACTTTTTGTTCAAAATTTGACTGTCTTCGAAAGAATTTTTTTTTTTTGACTTAAAACTTCAACAGTTTGCTTAGAAACACAATTGTTTTTGGGTGTATTTTAATATTTTTTGTTAGAAAATTTGACTATTCGGTTGAAAACACATTTTTGTAGGTTAAAGATTCAACTATTTTGATAGTCATCTTTTTTGATCGAAAATTCAACTGTTTTGTTAAAAATTCGTCCCTTTGGATTAAAAATTCATCTTTAATGGTAGAAAAGACATATTTCTTAGCTAAAAAGGAACTGTTTATTTAAAAATTAAACTGGCTTTATATTATTTTTTTACCCTAAGAATTTAACTATTTTGTTAAAGATTAAACTATTTTGTTAAAAATTATTTTTTCACTTGGAAGTTCAACAATGTGGTTGTTAACGCAACTTTTTGTTTAAAAATTATTTATTGCTGTTTTTCAAAATTCGTCTATTTGGGTCAAAAATTTATCTGTCTCTCGTCTAACGTCTTTGTTGGTTAAAAATTCGACTATTTCCTTGAAAATGCAGTATATTTCGACTTGAAATGTTAGAAATGTAAAGTATTTCATATTGAATTCAATATGGTATTTACACTAATTCTATTTAAAAGCATTTATTTCCAGTATATTTTTCCCTATTTTCATGAAAAATCACCCTATCTCCTCTTTTTTAAAGAGAATTTTGGGTTACGTTACTTGGGGGTGGGGTACACGATCACAAATTACCGTTACTTGGGGGGGGGGTCAAAAACAGCCTAA
>JAUELO010000326.1:4718771-4734576 GCA_032357855.1 Amphibolips quercusostensackenii
AATGTACCATTTAGTCCTCTAGAGAACTAAGTATTGACATGCGCATCATCTATCTACCCCTTCTTCCTACAACTGCGCATCCCAACTTAGATTCTTGAGGAAAAACGTAGTAGCTCGTACCAGCCCGCTTGTTGCACAATCTACTATTAATTATTCTTCATTTATTACCAAAACCACACGGTCACGGTCAATTTTAGATCAATCTAGAAGTCGCGTGTTCCCTACTCAAACAGCATGCTCGTCCCACAACACCGCTTTGACCCTAGTCGCTAGTAAATCTCTCTAGGAATCACGCCAGTAAAGAACTTCATAGAGTCATCGCACATCACAGTTCACACACAAACATTTAAATATTTCAAAAGTATCTCTTATTTTTGTGAAAAGTAATTTACCTTATCAGGTAATGGTGCGGCCACGTGGGGGTGGAGGATGCGGAAGTGGCTGAATGTCGTGATGGTGTAAATGAAACGCAATCACATGGAAAGCAGGCTGGATTGAGCTTCGTTGGAGAGCTAGCAAAACGTCTGCAGCTCAACCGAACAGCTCGGGAAAACGTCTCTTCGCACTTTTCCAGCCTACGTCAAGTCGGCTGCACCGATAAATCCAATCGCGGACGGTCTTCCTATTCTCCATGCTTCCTTCTCAGTCGAACGTACCTACGCATCGAAGCCACTCTGAAAAAAAAGAAAAAGGTCTCGCTTTATTATTAACTCTACCAGTGATTTACGACTTTTGCAGCAAATCTCCCCAAACCGTTCCCCAAACTCGCCTTTCCTGCAGAGTCTACGAGGAAGATAGGGAAAAAGGGAGCATAAAGTTTCTTTACCGGCCAGTTTTTTTAATTTTCTCTTCCAAACAAACTAATGACATAAATTTTGAGTTTGCATTTTTTAATTTTAACAAAATTGTTGAATTGGCGGAATTAGGACGAACTTTTTTATTTGAAAAAGACGAATTATCTACAAAATGGCTAGATTTTAAACCTGAAAGTATAATTTTATTTAAAAAAAAAAGTTAATTACTCAGGACAAAGTTTAATTTTCATCAAAACTATTTAACTTTCAACTAAATACTTGAATTTACACTAAAAATGTTAATTTTCACTGAAAAAAGTTAATTTTCGATAAGAATAGTTTAATTTTCCAGCAAATTATTCAACTATTTAATTTAATTATTATTTAATTATTTAACCAAGTCAGGTTAATTTAGAGCTAAATAGTTGCACTTTCAACCAAAAATGATAAATTTTTGACCAAGAAGATTAATTTTCGACCAAAAATGACGAATTTTTAATAAATACATGGATTTTTAATTAGAAGACATCAATTTTCAATAGAAAAATATCAATTTTCAACCAGAGGTGTAACAGTTATATTGCTAGTCGAAGAAATTAATTTTCAACGAAAAAAAAAAAATTTCTAACAAAATACATAAATTTTCTGTGTGTTTCGAAAAAATGAAAAAACTTGACAAAGTGAAATAGAGAAAACCTTAAAATCTCAAAACTTGCCAAAAGGGCAAGGTTTGAAAAAAAATCTAAAGTAATTTCATTCTTTCCAAAAACAAAAAAAAATACAAATGGGAAATTCATGTTAAGTAGATTATAGTACCTATCATTCCTTACGATTTCAAAAACATAAAAATGTGTGGTTTCTGAGTAAAATTTACCAAAAAAAAAACTGATTTTACCCTCAAAATTTTGAAATATTTGTAAAAAAATGTAAAAATTTTGCTATTTTAATTTTTTAAAATACGTTTCTTCTTGTTTTCCATGTACAGAAACATATTTTATTAGTATCTCAATCCTAAAGATGTTATAAGTTATTTATGTTTTTTAATGCTCGGAAGTAAATTACATTTTAGTAAATTAAATTTTTCTACTTTTTTAATTATTAATACAAATTTCTCCAGTAATTAAATATTTTATTAAATAAGAATGTTTAATTAATTAAGAATTTTGTTGCAATTATAAATAATAAATTTTTTTATTTTACATTTATTGGCAAAATTTTAAAGAATTTAAAAACAGAATCACATATTCTGGTGACCACAATCGATGGGGAAATTTTGCGATGATAATGTGCTCGTATATCGATTTTACGTAACTTCGTTTCGTAGGGGAATTATGAAACACAATGGTGTAGTGATAATTAGATTCTGAGAAGGAATTATTATCCTCTCATTAATGAATTTTATTTATGGTTTTCTATCAAAGGCCCAAGTGCTTTACAAAAATCAAAAAATGTTGTAAGCGCTACCTAAAAAAAGTGGTGTAACAATATATCTCAAAAATCTTACAATCATTGTTATTGAAAAAGTGATTGGCTGTTAACGTTTCTTGAAGTGTTCTATATCTTCAATTTTTACTTTTGAAAATTGAAGCAACAAATAATCAATTTTAATCAGTACAATTATGAAAAAAATTATGCGAACTGAAAAACATTTGCGCTTTTTAAATACTCTTGCGTGGTTAAATTAAAACTTTCAAATTATGCAATAAATTATCAAAAATATTGTTATATAAAATTATGAAGTTCTGAAGAATACCCAAAATTTCTAAAAATTTAAGGTTTCATTAGTTTTTTTATTACCGGAAATTAGCATTTTTAAATAAAAGTTCAAGATTTGGAATTTTCAACAATTTTACGTTATGTTAGCGTTTTACGCTAGAAATGGATATTTTAAATAAAAAATTATGACATTTCAAAAATTAAAAATTATTCAACAATTTAGGTTTTCAGGTTTTTTGGTTTTGTCAGCGTTTGATACCAACAATTAACATTTTAAAACAAAAATCGTTAGATTTTAAAGGTTCATAATTTTTCTTTCAAGGTTATATTAGTGTTTTACACAAAAAATTTATGTTTCAAAACAAAAATCATTACGGTTCGGAAAATGTTTGAAATTTCAAATCAATTTCAGGTTATGTTCACACTTCGCACAGAAAATCTGTTATTTGAAAAAAAGTTTCAATTTTCATTTCAAAGAAGATTCACAACGTTTTCCTCATTTTCGCTACGCTGGCGTTTTACACCGGAAATAGAATATTTAAAGAAACTTATTAGATTTTGAAGATTGAAAATTATTCAGCAATTTAGGTTTTTCGGTTTTGTTAAGGTCTGTAACCGGAAATGTAGATTTCAGAACAAAAAACGTTAAATTTAAAGGTTCATAATTTTTTAACAATATATATTAGGTTGCATTATTTTTTTACACAACAAATTATGGTTTTATCATTATGGCTCGAACAATATTATACACTTTTGAGCAGTTTATAGTTATATTTATCTTTCTCACAGATAATCGATTGTTTAAAAAAAAATTATTCAAACAAAGTTTATTTCAAAGAAGATTCACAACATTTTACCAATTTTAGACTATGCTAGCGTATTTCCACCTCAATTAGATATTAAAAAAAACTATGAGATTTCAAAGATTAAAAATTATTCAAGAATTTAGGTTTTTCAGTTTTGTTAGTATTTGTTACCGGAAATTGCAATTCTGAAACAAAACCCGTTAGGTTTTAAAGGTTCATAATCGTCTAGCAGTTTTAAAGCGTTTAACGCAAAAATGTATATTTTATAACAAAAATCAATATGGTTTGAGCAATATTTAAAATTTTTGAAAAGTTTTAGGTTATATTCACATTTCTTACCAAAAATTGGTTATTTAAAGTCAATTTTAAAAAAATATAATAAAAAAAATTAGATTTTGAAAAATATTCACACCATTTTTTACTAATTCCAGGATATGCCGGCGTTTTCTTCCGGAAATGCATATTTTAAATGAAAAATTGTTACATTTTCAAAAAACAAAATTATTTTAAGGTTTAGGTTTTTCGGTTTTGTAAGCGTTTTTAACCAGAAATTAACATTTTAAAACAAAAACCGTTAGATTTTAAAGGTTCATAGTTTTTGACTAATTTTAGGTAACATTAGTTTTTTACACAACAAAATACTTTTAAACAAAAATCATTATGATGTGAACAATATTATGAATTTTTGAACAGTTTCAAGTTATATTTACATTACTTACAAAAAATCGATGATTTAAAAAAATATATATATAAAAATTCATTGCAAAACTTTGATTATAAAGAAGATTCACAATGTTATACCAATTTAGGCTTTTCTGGCGTTTTACACCGAAAATGGATATTTTAAATACAAAATTACTATATTTTCAAGATTAAAAATTATTCAGCAATTCAGGTTGTTTAATTTTGTTATCGTTTTCTACCGGAAATTGGCATTTTAAAACATAAACTGTTAGATTTTATAGGTTCATAATTTTTGAACAATTTTAGGTTACATTAATGTTTCATACAACAAATTTTTTTAAAAATTATTATTGTTTGAACAATATTTTAAATTTTTTAACTTTTTCATATTATATTCAAATTTCTCACGGAAAATCAATTATTTAAAAAAATATATTTTTTTAAATTTAATGTAAAAGAAGATTGATTCACAACGTTTTACCAATTTCAGGCTATGCCGGCGTTTTACACCGGAAATGGTTCATAATTTTTTTAACAATTTCAAGATACATCAAAGTTTCACGCAAAAAATTTATATTTTATCACAAAAATTATTATGGCTTAAACAATATTTTTAATTTTTAAACAGTTTCAGTTTATATTCACATTTTTCACAGAAAATTCAATCATTTAAAAAAAATTTGTTTTGAATTATGAAAAAAATACATTTAAAAAAATTAGATTTTGAAGAATATTCACAACGTTTCACCAATTTCGGGGTATGCCGGCATTTTACATCAGGAATGGATGTTTTAAATAAAAAATTATCAGATTTTAAGGATTAAAAATTATTCAACAATTTAGGTTTTTCGGTTTTATTAGCGTTTGTTACCGGAAATTGACATTTTAAAACAAAGACCGTTAGATTTCAAAGGTTCATAATTTTTTTACAATTTTAAGTTACATTAATGTTTTACACAACAAATTTATATTTTAAAACAAAAGTCATTATGGTTAAAAAAATATTTTAAATTTTCAAGAAGTTTCAGTTTATATTCAGATTTTTTGTAAAAAATTCGTTTATTAAAAAAAAAAATTTTTTAATTATAAAAAAATTGATTTAAAAAAATTATATTTTTAAGAATATTCACGACGTTTTACCAATTTCAGGGTATGCCGGCATTTTACACCGGGAATTAATATTTAAATAAAAAATTATTCGATTTTCAAGATTGAATATTATTTGACAATTTAGGTTTTTCGATTTTGTTATCATTTCTTACCGGAAATTGACATTTTGATACAAAAAACATTAGATTTTAAAGGCTCATAATTTTTGAACAATTTTAGGTTACGTTAGTGTGGTAGACAAAAAATTTATATTTCAAAACAAAAATCATTATAGTTTCAACAATACTTTTAATTTTTGAACAGTTTAAGGTTATAATCACATTTCTCACAGAAAAGCCGTTATTAAAGAAAAATTATAAAATAAATTCATTAAAAAAATTAGATTTTAAAAAATATTCCCAACGTTTTACTAATTTCAGGTTATGCTGGCGTTTTACACCAGGAAAGGATATTTAAAAAAAAATATTAGATTTTAAAATTTAAAATTATATAACAATATAGGTTTTCCGATTTCGTAAGCATTTATTTCCATATCGGAAATAATTATTTTTTAAAAGTTCGATTTTTAAGGTTCATAATTTTTTTAACAAAATTAAGTAAAATTAGTATTTTACACAACAAAGGTCATACTTACATTTCTCACAAGAAATCGATTATTTAAAATAAAATTATTTCTTAAAAAATTGATTTTGAAGAAGATTCACAACGTTTTATCATGTTTAGGCTATGCCAGCGTTTTACGTCGGAAATGCATATTTTAAATAAAAGATTATTTGCTTTTAAAGATTAAAAATTATTCAACAATTTAGGATTTTGCAATTTCGTTAGCGTTTATCACCAAAAATTTAAATTTTAATAGAAAAACCATTAGATTTTAGAGCTTCATAATTTTTTGACAATTTTAGGTTACGTTAGTGTATTACACAAAAAATTTATATTTTAAAACAAAAATCATTATGTTTCGAAAAACAGTTTCAGGCCATATTCACATTTCTCACAGAAAATCGGTTCTTTAAAAAAAATTAATAAAAAATAGATTCAGAAGAAGATTCACAACGCTTTAGCAATTTTAGGCTACGCTTACGGTTTACACCGGAAATCGGCATTTTTAGTAAACATTCATTAGAATCTTATTGGCATCAAGCAGACTGCGGCTCAAAGTATTTCTTCTATCCCTTTTCCAAATTTGAAATTTTAAAATGTTGAATATTTTTATTCTAAAAAAATTTAGATAAATATTTGTAGTGTCTTGGTGAATAAAGCGAGTTTAATTATCACAAGATGTTGTTTTTTATCAAAAATTTTGTCCTGTCTTTTCTTCACTATTCTCGCAGAAAATGAATCCCATAAAATATAAAAATTGCGTATCAATATTAGTTTTATATTTAATTTAAAAATTGCGCGTGATTGTTTCTTAGCGAACTTAAAATTAATAAATGATGAGAATGTAAGAGCGTGCCGTATTTTTTAAAGTTCTCGATTTCATCTCTTAAATTAGATTTTCAAGAATTCATATATACTTTATTCTACATTAATAATAGAAATATGGAGTAGAAATTTGCTTTCCAGAGGAAAAGCTCGCTTCGAATCTTTTTCTGAACTCTGGCAGTCAGAGCTGAAATAAGGTCGTATGTCTCTTTAACTCTATAAAGTAGACAGAAATAGAGTAGCGGCATACCGAATGGATTTCGGAACACTGGATAAATTCGAATCTCGGTTTCAAGTGTACCGTAGATAATTGCGAGTTTTCTGTTTTTCTTTTCAGTCCGTGCTTTGAACTATAACCAAATCAGAATGAGGATCGCATTGTTATAACGAGAGTCGCGCCACGTTCGAGAGAATATTTCTATTAAAGCCATTTGTCTATCCAACTATATATTTGAAACATGTGGGTAGTGGTGCATTCGATCGACTCGATACAAGACAGGATCGAGATTTTTTTAATTTTTGATTTAATATACGAGACGATGATATCGCCTCGTAATAGCCGAGCGAAATTCTCGACAAGACGAGCGAGCGAGATTCGATCGAGTATCAAGATTCTCGAATATGATATAAAATAAATCTTTTAAATACTGAATTTAAAAATACTGTTATTTAATATATATCAACAGAATTTTGTCAAAAAGTTAAATGGTTCCGACAATGTGTGAACAATACAAAAGACTGTAGATTATTTGAAAGCAAAAATTTGCAATTTTGCAAGATAAACATTTTTTAGAAAAAATTCGAGTAAATTCAGAAAATATTTAGAAGTAATTTTTGATGTTGATTGCTTTTGAAAAAATTCAAAAATAATTGAAAACTTGTATAGATTTCAAAATTAAAAAAGGAGATTTTTGAAAATGACGAATATATAAGGTTTTAAACAATTTTCAAAGGTTTATAGAGAATAAAAATGTTTTCATAAGATTCCTGTGAACATCATTCTAAAGCTCGTATGATTTTCTGAAATTTCGTAAATGAGTTCAGAAGATTGTAAAGCAAAATTATTCATTTTTGTAAAATTTTAAAAAATTTCGAGTTAGTTTAAAAGGTATTTTAAAAACTTTTAAAGATTGTTCAAAATTCTAAACTTGTGAAGCTTCCGTTTTTTTTAATTGAGATATTTCAAAATTTTGAAAAAATATAGTTTTTAGAATTTTAAAAGGTTAGAAGATCAAAAACAATTTTTCTTAACATTCATCAGAAAATTTTTAATGATTTTTTTTTTAAATTATTAGAAACAAATCATAAATTTCTTAAAATTTCAAAAAAGAGTGTAGAAGATTTCACAGCTTAATTTTTTTTAATTTTGCAACTTTAAAAACATTTTATGAAAACTTGAAATAAGTTAAACAGATATTCAGAAGTTTAAAAAGGTTAAAAAATAATTATAAACTTGTGAAGATTTTCAAATTTAAGAAATGTAGATTTTTAAGATTTCAAAAAAATCATGTTTACAAGAATTTGAAAAGGTTTAAATAAAATAATTATTTTTTAAGATTCTGTGAACAATGACAATAATTTTTTATTTTAAAAATTGGTTTTGAAAGAAAGTTTTAAAAAAGGCTAAAATTCATATGATTTTGTAAAATTTCGAAAATAAGTTTAAGAGATTTTGAAGCAAAATTGTTCAATTTTGTTATATGTGAAATTTTTTAAAAATCCTAGATAGTTTGAAGTGTATTTAGTATTTTTCACCAGGTTAAAAGATAATTAAAAAAATGTAAGAATTTCAAAATTTTTAAACATATAGATTTTTGAAGATTCAGAAAAATAAGGTTTATAAGAATTTTGAAAGATTTTAAGAGATTAAACAGTTTTTTGTAAGATTCCTGGAAACATTTTAAAGGAATTTCTTATTTGAAAAATTAATTTTAGGATAAAATTGAACTTAATTCTGAAACTCATATGATTTTCTTCTAGCATTAATTTCCTAGATAAAATTATGAAAAAAAAGTTAAGATGACTTTAAAGAAAAAAACTTGCAATTTTGGAAGTTGAAATTTTTGTTTTAAAATCTGAGTAAATTTAAAAGATATTCAGAAGTTTTAAAAAGACTTAAAAATTTTCACCTTGTAAATATTTTTAATTGTAGGTTTTAAATGAAGACTGTTAAAAATTACAAAAAAAGGTTTTTCAGAATTTTGAGAGGACTTACAAGAATTAAAAAATTGTCTTAAGATTTCCTGCAATATTTCAAATAAATTTTTATTTTAAAAATTAATTTTAAAAAAATGGAAAAAAATTCTGGAACTCTTATGATTTCTTACAATTTCAAAAAAAACTTTCAAAATTTTTTGAAACACAAATTATTCAAATTTGCAAGCTCAAAAAATTTTAAAAACAAATCGAGTAGGTTTAAAAAGTATCTGGAAGTTTTATAAAAAATTTCCAAAAATTTTAAACTTTTAAAGATTGTGAAATTTTTTTTTTGATTGAGATTTTTAGATAATGTAAAACAATATGGTTTTAAGGATTTTGAAAAGTAAAAAGAGAATTAACAAATTTTCTTAGCATTTATCGGAAAATTTAAAATGATTTTTTTTTATTCTAAAAATTAACTTCAAAAGAAAATTAAAAAAAAAATCCTGAATTTCTTAAAATTTCGAAAATGAGTGTAGAAGATTTCGCAACTCAAATTTGTTCAATTTTGCAAAATTACAACAATTTTAGAACAAATTTGAATAAGTTCGAGATATTTAGAAGTTTTAAAAAGATTATAAACTTGTGCAGATTGTAAAATTTGAAAATGTAGATTTCTGAATATTTGGAAAAAATCATCTTTTCAAGATTTTTAAATGGTTTGAAGAGAATATATTTTTTTAAGATTTCTATAAATCTTAGAAATGATTTCTCATTTTGAAAATTAATTTTTAAGAAAAATTGAAAGAAATCTAAAAATCATATGATTTTCTGAAATTTCGATAATGTGTTTAAAAGGTTTTGAAGCAAAATCGTTCACTTTCACTAAATATTAAAGTTTTTTCAAGTTCGATTCAGTTTAAAAGGTATTTAGTATTTTTTTTAAATTCCGAAGCTTTTAAAAATTTCTAAATTTTCTTTTAAGCGGAGATTTTTTTAAATTTCAAAGAAAATAAGGTTTTCTAGAATTTCGAAAGGTTTCATAATTTAAAACTTGTAAAATTTCAAAATTTTTAAGATGTAGATTTTTGAATATTTAGAAAAAATAAGGTTTTTAAGAATGTTGAAAGATTTGAAGAGATTAAACAAATTCCCGTATGGTTCCTGGGAACATTGTAAATTAATTTTTCATTTTCAATATTAATTTTAGAATACAATTGAACAAATTCTAAAACTCGGATTATTTCCCAAAATTTCGAGAAACAGTTCGGAAAATTTGAAAGTAAAATTTTTCAATTTTAAAAATATTTAAGAAAATTTTCACCTGGAAAGAATCCACGAGATTTAAAGCAAGATGAAGATTTTGGAAGATTTCAAACAGCAAGTTTAGAAGCTTTTTAAAAATTTTGAAAGGTATCAAGCTAAAAAAAGACTTTTTTTAAACTTTTTGAGAAAAATTTAAATAATTTGTTATTATAAAAATACTTTTAAGCTGAAACTCGAAAAAATTGAAAAAAATTTCCAGAATTGTCAAAAAAGAATATGGGAGATTTTAAGGCAATTTAAACATTTTTTTAATGTAAAAAAAATCAAATCATTTTAAAAAGAATTCACGAACTTCAGAACTTCTAAACAGATTAAGAATATTCAAAAACTTGAAATTAGTTCCAAAAATGTATAAAATATTTTTAGTTTACTTCCAAACTTGTCGAAATGCCTTTGCACTAATTTGAATTTTTCCTAATATTTGTTAAAGTTCTCTAAAATATAAAAAATTCTGAAAATTGTATATAGTTTTTTTTTAACATCTGTATTCTAAAAAAATCTGTCTGAATTTTCTAAAGATTCTTAGAGGAATCATATTTATATAAATTCATAAACAAACTGTTAATAACTATTTTATCTTGAGAATTTAAAAGAAGAAAAAAGCCCATTTCTCCGTAAGAGAGTTATTAATTTTATTATAGCTTATAAATAACAAATCTTGCCTTGTGATTTAATAATGTCTTATTTATTTCTCTGCTTTCTGATGGTTAAAAAAGTATTTGAAACGAGCCGATATATCGGCTAGGTCAAATACCAAAACGGAAAACCCGCACAGTACGAAATGAATAATGGAAAAAAGTGACTGGGCTTTAAAGCAAAAGTTCTGTAGTATTCTTTTATGAGTAGCAATATTTAAAACGAGTTTTCTTATCAGCTTTTTCACCACTTACTTGCTATTTTTTGAATGAAAAATTAAAACAGGTTTGAGCTTACGTATTAAAGTAATATTTACACTTTCAAGTTGAAAGCACAAACTAGTACGTGCTACCAACCAAACAACTTTTAAATAAATACGGAAGTTCTTGCCTTTTACCAACATAATGAAATAAAATTACTTGTTAGTAAAGTTTGAATACCATATTAAAAAATAATCGCTGTATGAATGAAAAATTTCTTTAATAATTTATCTTAAGGCTTAAAATGTGAATATTCACCTCGTACCGGAACAGTATGATCTGAATAAAAATGCAAAAATTGCAAAAAATCTATCTATAAAATCTAAATCTTGGGTATCAAAGTAATTTTCTGACTTTTAAATTTTGAGCATAAACTAGTAAGTGCTACCAACTAAACAACTTAAAAATTAATACGCAAGTTCATGCCTTTTACCAACATAATGAAATAAAATCATTTGTTAGCAACATCTGTGTAACATATTGGAAAAAATCACTATGTAAATAAAAAATTCCTTCAATAATTGATCAAAAAGGCTTAAAATGTATAAATATCCACCTCGTACACAAACAGTATGATCTGAATAAAAATGCAACGTGTTAAAAAAAATATATAGGATAAATTATATTTCCACACTTGTTCAACATTCATCAATTTTATGACTTTGAAAGTTTTTCTGTCCACCTCGTACTCGTTTGCCCTACACACAAAGTTTGCTAAAAAATGTATTTTCAAACCGATCGATATGTATCAAAATATTTGAAATTCTTGTCTCGTCGTACACCACTATGCATGATTCTCATGACGACATGAATGCAGGACACGCGCTCCACAACAACTCTAATCAGCTATAATGAAAGAGAAGAGCCCAGTTTAATATCTTGTTTTGCTATCTGCTGGCATCTCATATCACCCCTCACGGAGAAAAAGGAATAATGGAATTCATTAATTTTCATCAGATTTTAATGAATGAGCTACGCTAGATACTGATTTACTGGAATTTCTTCTTTCCGGAGATCAAAAGTATATAGTTGGGAAAATTGTTTCGAGATCTCCTAATTATACGTAGTTTCCGTACCTTGAAAATATGAATGAGGAATTATTCCTCATGTATTATCGAACCTATTACTCCCGATCAAATCAGACTACCCTGGATTACCTCCATATACAGAATTACTTTGGATCATCTAACATTACCAAGGATTGCATATAATTACTCTGGATTATATTAAATTATTGTGGAATACTCCGCCTAAACTAGACTCGTGCAAATTTTCTAAGAAAAACGATTACTTTTTAACAAAAATCCTTAAATTTTTAACTAAAATTATGCATCTGCAATCAAAAAATGTATTTTATACCAAAAAAGACGATTTAAAAAAAAATTGTCAAACAAATATTTGACTTTTCTACTAAAGCAGATTAATTTTCAATCAAGTATTTATAAATTAGACAAAACATGAATTTTCAACCCAGAAGACTAATTTTTTACCAAGAAAGATAGATTTTCGCCAAAATATATGAATTTTTAATAGAGTAGTTGAATCTGAAAATAAAAAAGATCCATCTGAAGCCCAATAGTTGAATCTTTAACTGAAAAATATAAATTTTCACCAAAAAATTCAATAGATGCATTTTTAATTAAAAAAAAAATTTTAAAAAAGAAGTATCAAATTTTTAACAAAATAATTAAATTTGTAACAACAATGATGCATCTGTAACCAGACTTACAAATAAAAAATAGGTTAATTAAATTATCATTTTCTCAATTTAAAAAAAAGAATTATATCAATTTTTAACATTATAGTTAAATTTATTACCAAAATAGTTTATTATCAATCAAAAAAAAAAAGGATTTTTGAGCAAGAAGATTAATGTTTTAACAAAAAATACGAATTTTCATGAAATACATCAATTTTGAGCCAAATAGTTAAATTTTTAACTAAAAAGGATAAATTAAACAAATTTAGTAGTTACATTTTCAATTAAACATAATTAAATTCATACCAGAAAATATAACGAATTTTTAATACCATATAGGCACCATATTAAATTTAATATGACCCTCTTAATGCATTACGTTTTTAACAATGTAGTTGAATTTTCAACTAAAATTTTGCATCTCTAACAATTTTTTTTTTTCAATAAATTTGTTCCTTCAACCGAGGAGTTGAATTTCAAATCAAGTATATTAATTTTTTACCAAAAAAGACCAATTTTTAAAAAATATATAAATTTTCATCCATCTAGAGGAATTTTCAACTAAGCAAGATAAATTTACAAATAAAAAATGAAATAGTTCATTTTTCAGTTAAAAAAATTAATTTTCAACTACAAAAAATATAACAAAGGAGTAAAATTTTTCACAAAAATAACTCATTTTCGCATTAATATACTTCAATGTTCAACCAAAAAGATTCATTTTGAATAAAGAAGATTTATTTTTTAAAAAAGACTAATTTTTGACAAATTACCTCAATTTTCAACGGAATAATTAAATTTTTAACAAAATAGTTCAGTTCTCAACTAAAAAATGAATTTTCAAGCAAAAATCTTAATTAAAAAAAAAACGAAATACATTAAGTTTCAACTACGAAAGGTAATCTTTCACAAAAAATGATACAGTTAAATTTTAAGCTGAAGAAATCAATTTTCATCATTTTGAATAAAAAAAAAACGAATTTTCAACCAAGAAGTTGAATTTTCAACTGAAATCGAGAATTTTGTACCAGAAAATTTTTTTTTTAACAAATTAGTTTAATTTTCTGCTAAAAACAGATAAAATTTTAACTGAAAATTCAATAGTTAAGTTTTTAGTTGAAAAAATTAATTTCCAACCTAACAAAAAAAAAGAATTTTCAACAATGTAGTTAAATTTTGAACCAGAGAAATGAATTAGATACTAAAATAGTATTTTTTCATTTTGACTTTTTACAGCCCTTTATACAAAGTTTGATGAAATTATATCAAGTTTTATAAGAATCCAATAATGTTGTAGTAAACTCGTCCACCATATTGTAGTCACATTTTTTTTGTTGAAATTTTTATTTTAGAATCGTAATTAGCGATCCCAAAAACTACCTTATTGCGAGATTCATAAAAAACTGAATAAAATTTTAGCATACTTGTCCGCCATATTGGATTCACCATTTAATTTTTTTTTCATTTTCATTGCGGTTGGTAATCAACGACCGCAAAAAACACCGTAAGATGGCCCTACTGTGAGTCCAGGTTCGATTCCGAGTGTCGGGATTTTTTCCCATTTTTTTATTAAATTTTTTATTACAATTGACTATTAAATTTGTTTTAATCAATACAAAAAAATAATTTCGAACCATTTTTGTATGTAAACAAATTTTTTTAATACGGATTCCTATACGATTTTTTGCGAGAAACACAAATCTGAGCATTTTAAATCGATATCTCGAATAGTCAAGATATCGATTTTATTTTATTTTTTATTGTTTTATAAAAAAACTTTTCTTAAATTAAAAGTGTTATAAGTTGCAAAAACTATATTTTTCATACAAAAAAAAATGTTTTAAAAAGAATATTTTGGCTTGATTCAAATAAATTTAATAGACTATTGCAATCCAAAAAATATTTTTTATTGAAAAGCGCATCTTATGACTCTGAAAAAATCTGAAGCGTGTATGTATACCTTGCAAGTTTGCAAAACTGTGTCATGGCTGAGAAAACTGATTATAAGCAAAAAATTAAACCATTTGAAATAATAATTTTTTAATCGTAAATAATTTTAAACTGAAACTCTATTGAACACAATTTGGAATTGCAGTGTCTTAAAATTATATAACTTTTTATTCGTGGTATTTGGGAACTAATAATTATTTCACACAAGATTTTTGAAACTTTAAAAATTTTAATTTCAAGCATTCGATATTAAAAATCCTGAAATTTTAGTTAAAATAAAATAGTGTTAAATTATTACAATTTAATTAACACTTGAGATTTACCATATACAGTAACAATTTTTTAATACTCAAAAGCAAAATTTTCTTGAATTCACTTAAAATTTGTTCAATTCTGAATGATTCTCTAGAATTTTTAACAACTTATTTTTTAGTAACTATTTGGTGACTAGAATTTTCGTTGGGAAATCTGACTGTGCCTGATAAGCTGATCCAACTTGAAGATGCTTAATATTCAAGCCATGTAATCCAAAAAGCGCTTCAAGTTGGTTAGATCGCACTGGGAAGCGATTTTAGTTACAAACATAAATTATCGAGAACACTTGAACTTTCATATCAAGATTCGCGGTGCGAATCGCAGCAAACTACAAACGAAACCTGCCGAGATTCCTTATCTAGAAAAATATTGAATCCTAATTTTTAACTTATTGTTCCCAAAAATTGTTTCAAACTACGACAATTTTCAATAGTTGTTAAAATAATAAATATTATACCAGAAAAAAAGGATTATACACACATAATAATTAATAAAAACTTGCTTTGTGTAGAAAAGTTCTCAATTCGGGCTTATGATTATGTTTGTAAATAATAATTTAATTAAAATTACTTTTTTTCAAAGATTCAGTTGGCTTCGGAGCCCCACTGCTGTTCGACGCGAGCCTGCTATCATGCTTATTCGCTATTCAAAGGTGTGTGCTCTTCTTGCTTGAGAGGACCAACCTACCCCTTTGGCCCCGCGGCTCATCTCACCCTAATCCGCAGCGCGGCGTCGATTCCCGGAAGGGGACAAACGAGGGGAGAGAAATCCAGGTTTGACTGCAGCTTTTTTTAATTAATTGTGAAGCAATATTAATTTTTCTTAAATTTTACACTAAAAGTATGGACTTCCATGAGCTTAACATTGACAATCCTGAAAATTGATAGTTTTCAGAGAATCGACATTGTCCATGTAAATAGTTTCTTGCTGGCATGAAAATTG
>JAUELO010000326.1:4765010-4791966 GCA_032357855.1 Amphibolips quercusostensackenii
AGACAAAGGTGAGAGACGCGTCTCGATTACTAACACTCAGCAAACTTTTGCAATAAACTATTTTAAATTTTTGCAAGCACATTTACTTTCGGAAAGCGATTCCAAACATTTTGACATAAAACTAGCCCGCAGCTTGAAAAACAACGCAGAAAAACGCGAGCCCGGGAAAAAAATCAGCAGCGTCGTTCGAGAAGGCGAGGAATACACGACGGCAATTGAAGCGCGGAAAGCGATAGAACACTGCAGATAAGATTTAGACCGTTGGACTCCTTGTAAATAACATATGTATAGCTTTCACTTGTCATATAACGTTTGATTTTGATTTGAATGTTATAAAACTAACGTATATTATTTTTCCTAAGTAAATGAACAAAAAACATTTTACGGTATAAAAAATAAAAATATTTATACCGGGTTACAGAAAAAATGTTGAATTTCGCAAATACACGAAAAATAAACATTTTTTATACTTCAAAGATTCCTATAGTAGAAAGAAATGTCTTTTTGCAATTAAGATATACTTAAAAATGATGTGAGCTTTTATCACTTATTTCATTACTTTTTTAAGATACAGTCACTATAGTCACCTTTTGAAATGAAAATATTACTTTAGTTATCTTTGAATTTTATTAAAATCCTTGGAATACTTTTGAATTCACCCTGAGTTTTTCGGAGTTACCTTGAAATCCACTGTATTTAATAATACCTTTTTGAATTTGATTTTTTTTTCATACTGAAGACTTTAAAGTTCACCTTGAATTCTTGTGAATTTGATCAGATTTCTGCTCTCTCACATTTATCTGAATTCAATTTAATTTCTTTAGGCTTAAACAATTTTATTTTATTTGCTTGAATTGTTTGTAATTCATCCCGGATTCTTTTGATTTCATATTTGCAATTCGTTTAAATTCATGTAGAATTCACCCTGAATTCTCATGAATTTATCCTGAATTCTTTTTAATTCTTTGAAATCCACCTGATTCTATTCAATTCAATGAATTTTTTAATATGTAGTTTCTTTTGACTCAACCTGAAATCTGTTATACTCACCGTAGATTCTTAGGCATTTAATCAAATTTTTTTGAATTTCCTTGAATTTTACTAAATTCACTTCAAACTCAATAAATTCAATTAATTTTACTAATATTTTAAAATTTTCCAATTATTATTAATTTCTTTTAATTCGCCTTAATTTTTTATGCATTTCATAGAATTATTCTTATTTCCCTTATATTGCTTTGAATTCCCTTAAATTTTATTTTATTCATTACTTATGTTAGTTTCTTAAACTTACTTAATTTATGTTGAATTCTCCATTAATTCCATTCTCTTCCATTCTACTAAATTCATTGGAAAGTTCTTGTTTTTAAGAAATGTTTGATTCACTTAAATTCTTATCAATTTGATAAAAATTTTACTGAAATAAATGGAATTTTTCTAATTAACTTGAATTCTTCTGAATTTTGATTCAACTCTTAAAATGTTCTAGAAGAACCTCTAATCAATTTTTTTTAATAAAGGTAAATTTGTGCAATTTTTAACTAAAAAGAATGAATTTTGAATTAAAAATAAAATTATGAAATATTCAGTCAGAAAATATAATTTTCTTTCAAAAAAACGAATTTTCAAGAAAATAGATGAATTTTTAAACAAATAAATGAATTTTCATCCAAGATGATGAAGTTTCAACTTAAATTATGAATCATCAATCAAGAAAGGTAAATTCTTAACAAAAATGTAAAATTTTATATTTTAAACAAGAAAAATTTTAATTTTAAACAAAAGAGAGCTGAAGCAATCAAACAAAAGTGAAATTTTTAACTAAAAAAGATACATTTGCAACAAAAAATGGAGTAGTTAAATTTTCAGTTAGAAAAGTTGATGTGCAACCAAAAAGAATGGATTTTCATCAAAGTATTACAAATTTTATATCAAAGAGGTGAATTTCGAACTACAATTATAAAATTTTAACCATAAAAAAAGAATTTAAAAAATCAATATTTAACCAAAAATAGAATGTATTTACATTTTGAACTAAAAAAATTAATCTTGAATCAAGGAAAAACTAATTTTCAACAAAAAAAGTTTAATTTTCCTCCAAAGGGATGAGTCTTCAAACAAATTGTTATATTTTCAAGACGAGGAGACGAATTTTTTACAAAACATTATAATTTCTACACGGAAATATGAGTCCTTAAACAAAAATGTAACATTAATGTTATAACAGTTAATATTTCAAACAGAAAATATTTTTATTTTAAATGAAAAATAGTTATATTTGACCAGTAAAGATGAATAAGAATGAAAATGGTAAACAGAGATGAATTTTTAACCAAGAATAATTTTTCGGTTAAGAAAGAAACAAAAATATTCAACAACAGTCGAATAGACGGATTTTTTATACAAAGCAGTTTAATTTTTTGTTAAGAAGTTCATTGGCCATCAGAAAGTTGACTTTTGTACCAAAAAGGCGAATTTTCAATTAAAAAAAGATTACTTTTGGACACAATTTTTGAATATTTTACAAAACAAATAAATTTCCAACCAAAATATTTAATTTAAAAGAAAAACAAGAAGGTTTCAATCGGAAATATGGTTAGAAAATTAATTTAACCAAACATGGTTGGATTTTTTATTGGACTCTAATAATTCGGTTCGCAATTAAATGGAAAAACGAGAAATAGAGAAAATTCTATAAAGCCTACGATAAATAAATTATAATTTTGATCATTCATAGACTAAAGAATAATAGTTTAAATAAATAATAAAGTGTATTTTTAATAATTTCAAAATATCAGGTTATAAAACTGTGAATTTTGCTGAGAAAGAAAGTTAATTTTCGACTGCTAATTTTCATATTATCACTATTCATGTAATTCTAAAGTTGCATTTGTCATAAAGAATACAAATGAATAAAATATTTCTTGCATTAAATTCATTCGCGTAGGATAATTCACATTCAACATTTTTAAGAAATCTGCAATTACAAATTTGGATAAATGCGCATGCGTGTAGCGATAAATATTAATAAAGTCAGTGTATTTTTACTGATTGTCACTAATTGAATTCTATCTATACTAATTAGTGGAATTTAACTGACCATTAGTTATATTTTATAAATTCAAATTTAAAATGAGTAATCACATTTGATAGGCAATAGTGTTTTTTATAGCATACGCGCTAGTAGTACGGACAATTTCCGACGGAAGTGCACTTTGAGTATCAATTTTATCTTCAGGAAAAATAATTGATTTTCGGTCAAATAAGAAATAAAATTTTATAATCTCATAACTTTTTATTTTCTACTTTTAAAAGTCTCGAGTTGTGGAGGCTGTGAATCCGGAGAGAATACTTAATTAAGTTCTTACTTTGCTGCAATTTAAACATAAAATTTATTCTTTATAAAACTGTTTACGGAAGTACATAAAGGAAAAACAAAATGAGGAAAACACGTGTATTCATTACTGATGTCATAGTAGCCAGTGCTGCCTAATCATAATTCCGATATTTTTAGGTATTTACATTACTTAAGTATGAAACTTGCCCTTAATTAGTTTATAATTAGCAAGTATGTTAGGGCTTATCAACCTGCCTACTTAAACGTAATTAGTATACTGTCGTACGGGAATCCTCCCTACAGTGGATAATGCAACACACAATGGATGATTAATTAAAAATACTAATGTATTCAAAAAATTAATTTAATTTAATCAGTAGATAAGACAGGGATACGTGTTAATAAATTAAATTGGAAGTTAATTATTTCTTGTATATTTGGGTTTTGAATTAGGCACTGTCTATGGTTACGGAATTTCCCGTACCGATAGCCCTGAACGACCTGGAAAAGGGATTCGAGTTACGGAAAATTCCGTAACGTCAGTTAGTGTGGGAGGGGGGGCACTGTCTACGTTCACGGAATTTTCCGTAACGTTAGCTCTGAACGATCTGGAAAAGGGGTTAAAGTTACGGAAACTTCCGTAACCACAGACAGTGCGTTTGAATTAATGACTATCCACTGTAGGTTGCATTATTCACTATATAAAGGTTTACCCTACTTTGAGTGCTTCATAAAATCATTTTTATGTTAAATTTTCTAAAGCACTGAATCGAAAGTTTCTTTTTTTTGTGAAAAAATGATCCCCTATTTATTCTAGATTTAATTTTTTGAAGTCTTTCTGCTGAAAATTCGACTGTTTAAAGTTTTTTCATTTTTATTTCTACAATTTTCTTTATCCCATCTTGCATAATGCAGGGAATTTTTTATCAGAGTGCCATGTGACCCTTGAATTTTGTTCGCTATGAAAAAAATATTTTAATGGCAAGAACACCCTTAAAATTGCAATTTTTTGATACAGTTAGGGTTAAAAGGTTACATTCAACCATAACAATTTAAAAAAATTTCTTTCTTAAAATTTTAGGAAATATTACTCACCTTGGTGACAATAATTTCTACTATTTGAAAAATATTGAGCAATTCTTGTTCTACAATTGTCAATTTGTTTTTTTCAAGAAAACTGAAAAATCTATAAATTCTTGTTAAAGGAAAGTCTGTGGTACATTCTTTTGATTTACTGCCATCATCAATCGCGCGTTATGCGCACATATAGTTTTCCGATTTGAGACGGAAAATAATTGTTAATACAAAATAAAAATTTTCAAAAACTTTTTTTTGTGAACTTTATTTGTTTTTCAGTTATATAATTATAATTTTCCTAAGCTTCTTGAAAAAATTAAAACAAAATTTTAGAAGATTTTAGATGTGTCCATCAAAATTTTAATAAAAAAGTTAATTTTCATCCAAAAAAGATTAATGATTAACGGAAAATGTAATAATTGATATTTCAACCTAAAATATTTTAATTAAAAATAAAAAAACAGTTAGGGTTAATTAAAAAACGGAAAACTTTATACAAAATAGTTTAATTTTTCAACAAAAGATATTTTTTTAATCAAGAAAGAAAATTTCAACCAAAATATGGTTTGGGGGAAAAATAATTTTTAATAAAAAATAGAAATTTAAAAGAAGTATTTATTTTATTCACGCATTCTTGTAAAAACTGAAAAACAAAAGGAGATTTTAGATATGTCGAAAATTTATCTAGAAAACTTTTAAAAAATTTTCTTTATTTCAAGGGATTTAAAAAAATTTTAGAAAAAACTGGAATCAGTTTAAAAGATATTTAGAAATTGTAGAAGTTTCGGAGAAATTTAAAAATATTTTATTTATTTTGAGGAATACGTCAAAGCTGAAAAATATTTTTAATCTCTTAAAAACTCCTTAAATTTATAAATACCTTTTAAACTGAATCGAACTATTCCTAAAATTTTGAACTTCCAGATTTTATTTTACGATTTCTGAAATCTTTTTTAATCTTTTTGAATAATCTCTCAAAATTAATTTTTTTAATCTACAAAATCATTTTAAATTCTTCCAGAAATCTCAAGATCATTTTTTTATTAACTTAATACCTTTCAAAATCTTTAAAAGGCTTTAAAAATTTATTTCAGAATCTTCAAAAATTTACATCATGATTAAAAAGTTTTGAGTCTCTTTGAATATTAAATTATTTTTTAACAATTTTTCAAACTTTTTCAAAAAATGTTTTAAAAATATTTTTTAATAAAAAATCATAAAAAATTTTTCCAGGAATATTGGGAAAATTTTGAATTTCCTTGAAACATTTCAAAATTCTTAAAAAGCTTCTTTTCTTATTCAAAATTTTTAAAATATACGTTTTAAATTTTTGGATATCTTTGTGAGACTTTTACTATTTTTTAATCTTTTGAAAATTCTTAAATATCTCTTCAACTTATTTGAATTTTTTCTACAATTTTCTAATCGTGAAAAATTGAAAAATTTTGCTTTGAAATCTTCTACATTTTTTTCGAGATTTTAGGAAATCATTTAAAATGTCTTAAAGTCCTTTTTAGTTTTCTCTTGAAATTAATTTTTTTAAATAAAAAATTATTCTTATTTTTCTCGGAATTCTTACAAAATTGAAAATTATTTAAAATTTTCCACGGAATCTGAAAAAAAAATTTTTTTTTTCTTGAAACATTTCAAAATTCTTAAAAAGTTTTTAACTTGTTTTTTTGTAAACAACAAAACTTTACGCTTTGGATTTTTTAAAATTACTTTTCAATTTGTTAAAAACTTTTAAGTATCCCTTCAACTTACTCAAATTCGTAATAAAATTTCTTAATCTTGCAAAATTGAAAAATTTTAATTTAAACTATTTTACATTCTTTTCTGGAATTTCAGGAAATATTTTCAAATCTTTTTTCAATTTTCTCTTGGAATACGTTTTAAAAATGAAAAATCATTGAGTTTTCACAGCAATATTAAGAGAATTTAATTATTTTCTTGAAACCTTTAAAAATTCTAGAAACGCTTTTAATATCAATTTTAAAACTTTCAAAAATTTATGTTTCAAATTTGTTATCTTTTCGAGTTTAATATTATTTTTAAATTATTTCGAAACTTCTAAACATCTCTTCGAATTACTCAAATTATTTCTAAAAGTTTGTAAGCTTGCAAAATTGAAAAATTTTGTTTCAAAATTTTTGCATTTTTCTTGAAATTTTAGGAAATCATTTGATGCCTCGCAGACTTTTTTTAATTGCATTTAAAAATAAATTTTTGGAAATAAAAAATTATTCGAAGTTCTCTCAGATATCTTAATTTTTTTATTCTTTTGAAACCTCCGAAAATTCTGAAAAAACTTATTTTTTCCGAAACTTCGAGTAAATTATGTATAGAAAACTACCTAATGTAACAACTTCGTCATTTATTAGTTATTACGTTAAAAATCTTTTTTTTTCAAATATAAAAAATAACGTACCACAAATTTTCCTTTTACAAAAATTTAACGGTAGAAATTGTTCTAAGTGAAATAAGTAATATTACCTGAAAGTTTAATAATTTTAAAAAATCAGTAATGAATTTGACCTTGCAATCTTAACTTTATCATAAAATCGCAACTTTAAGGGTGTTGGTACCATCCCTTAATGTTATTTATATAGTATACAATTTAAGGGTTACATAGAACCCTTATAAACAATTCAAATTTTCTCTTTTATTCTAGATAAAATTAAAGGATTGTTTTCTCGATAAAATTAAAAAATTTCCGAGTCATAATTTTAGAAAATCTAAAAAAAAGGGTATCATCAAGCAGTCTTATATTTATGTTACACGTATGTATTATAAATTGTCAATTTATTATTTTTGCTTTCTCATAGAGGAAGCTTTGTGATGGTAACATTTTCAAAAAAATGTTAATTTATTTAAATGAACGTTCCTCAATTTAAAAATGTTTAATAGAAGGTTCTAAGTAATTGCTCGTATGGGTATGTGTTTGCGAATGTGCGGATGTGTGTGTGTCGATGTCACACTTATTGTGAACACGATAACTTGAAAGGATTTCTGAAAATATTTATTGCATTTTTTTAGCACTTCATAATATTTTGAAAATTCGTTTTTTATAGTAAAACTTTCATCATCAACATAATTCAAAGTTGATGTAAGAATATAAAATATTCCTTGGTTCGAGACCAATGGTCACTTTATGTATTAATATAATGTTATGACCATTTATAATATGCTGAAAATCGATTTTTACAGCTATGGTAATGGATAATATTTGCAAAAACGGTTTTTATAGTATATATATATATATATATATATACATATATATCAAAATGGATGCAAGGACGGAACATATTCCTTGAATCGAAGCAGCCCGATTGACCTATGATATTGATACACTTTATTGAAGAGTAAGGAAGTTATGCGCATTTCAAACATCTTTTTTTTTACCAGAAAAACTTTTTTATCAACATAATTTAAACTTGATGCATGAATAGAAAATACTTTTTGATCATACAGCTCCAAATAAAATAATGCTCACAATATTTCTAAAAAAATCCCCAAGCTGGGACAGGGATAGGGGGCAACAGAACTTCTTCTCCCTTTTCCAGCTTGAAAAATTACCATTTTGGATACAAAATTTTATTTGTCTGATTTGTCGTTGTATTTTTAAAATGTTTTGTATTATTTTGCAATTATGTAAAATTTGTAAATTTCTATTTTTTCATTAATCAAAGTGAAAGCTTTAGTTTGTCTATTATTTGAAAAATCACTGATGCTTCCTCTATGAGTAAGCAAAGTGCTCGTGAAATGAGTACTATGTACATATAAATACAAAGTGGGAACACTCGAGATCGAATTGACCATTTTTTTTCAACACTAATTAGTTATTTCAATTTTCGAAAGCGTGAATATCCTATCAGTTTTGCAATAAAGTAGGGTTTTGTACTTCGGTAATTTAGTTTTGTTTAACCAATAAACGTCGATCACTTTCCTTTAGTGCTCAATTTCAAACCCAATATTCCAGACTGTTAAAACGGGCTATTTTACTGTAACTAAACACAGTCACTATTGTTTAATGTTGGGGTCAATACGATACTTGCACAAACACTTTATGGACTCGAAGTCTCTAATTTAAATTTTCCTACCGTATCGGTATCAGATTGCAGTGACAGAATTTCAATATATATCTAGATTCTTAATACCTATAACGACGGTGTACTATAAGCGGTTGTGTTGAATTTTTTCTCAAAATCGTACACAGAGAGACTTTCAATATCAATATTTGCTTCATTCTGTGTCCACAATTAACATAAAATGTAAGAATTTAGAGATAATTGAGGTACTGTTACAAAGATTTCTACTATAATAAGAGATAATGGTATTTCTATACGTATCATTATAAAATTGTGCGAGCAAAAATTGGTATTAACGTTCAGAAAAAGTCTTATTAACTGTTTGAAAATTGTAAGTGTGGAAAAGTGATAATGATCAGTTACAAGTTTTGTAAAAAATATCATTAAAAGTGAGTATTTTAAGTAACATAAGTTACAAGAAATGTACGAAATTCTAATATTCTTAAATAAGAGTGCGTATTAAAATGAGGGACACTAGTAATATCTGCAACCTGGATCTGCTAGAATTCTAAAAGACTGTATGAAAAACGCCGGAAGGTTTTCGAGCTGTTCCGTCTGTAGCCGAGTACGCAATGGCCAGACCAGTGCGCCGACTGTACCCGGCTCATGACCTTCGATTTCCCGCCAAGAGTCTTTAATTATACGTGTATTTGTAGAAAAAAATGTTTGTAACCAGTTCAGTGTAATTTAAAGCTTAAATAAATTTTAATTATGAATTTTTGAATTTAAACTTTTAATAATTTACACATATAAAAAAAGCTTTTACCACTTTTCAATCGAAAATTTTTAATTAAGTGCAATTAGAGTGCACAACTTTAACTCTTACACTTTCATAAATTGATTAGTTCAAAGATTTCTGATTAAAAAAATAATAAATCTACACCATCGTTTTAAATTCTCTGAATTAAAACTAATCTTCAATTTCAACTCGCATTAAAAAAATCATTAAAAAATCAAAAATGACCCTCTTACAACTCAATAAAAATGTTCAAAGAAAAATAAGTGCCTCTTCCTATTCAAAAAAGTTCGAAAACATAAATTTCCTCCCTTCCAGTTCTATAAGATTCTTAAAAATAAAAAAATGCCTCTTCTAATTCAGAAAAAATTTTTGATAAAAATTTGCTTCTCTCCAACTCAATAAATTTGTTTTAATTATCCTCTTCCAATTTAAAAAAAAAAATAAAAATAAAAAATTCTTTCCTTAAAGACAATACAAATTTTTTTTTAAAAATGGCCTCTTCTAATTAAAGTAAAATTACATTCCTTCTAACTCAATAAAAACTTTTAAAAAATTGTAATGTACTGCTAATTTAACAAGAATTAAAAACTAAAATTTCCTCATTTTATATTTGATAAAATGTTTAAAATACAAAATTTCCCAGTCTTCCAATCAATAAAAATTTCCAACCAAAAAAGTTTCTCAATTGGGAAAAAATTTAACTGACAAAATTTATTCCGTTTCTTTTAAAATAAGTATTGTGAAATTCAAACTTAATTTACGCATAAATCCTTTAAAGCCAAATTATTTTAATTTTGGTCTTTACAAATTAATAATTTTCAACTGCCATTTCACGTTGCAATAAGAAGTGTAACCTTGAAAGTTTAAAATTTTCACTCCGCAAATCTAACCGTTCAAGGCTTTCCATTTCAAACAATTCAGTTTCAAATTAATTAGTTACAAATTTGATTTATAATTGCTCATTTTGAAATTATTTTAATAAACAAATTTCAAATTAAATAGGTAAGAAATAGTATATCTTAGACTGAGACAATATTTGAATAGGATTTTCAATTGAATAATAGCGTTTAATTATAAATAGAATAATTTTAACTTATTTTTACATTGAAAATGAATTATAAAGTTTTAATCAGACATTTTAATTTGCTTAATTATTAAGGTTTTCGTATTGAAAATTTGAATTTTCAAGTTAAAATCGTAAAAATTGTTTAACTCCGAACAGAATTAGAATCGTATTGTAAAATAATTATTGTACAATGTTTAACACTCGAACTACAGTTAGCTTTAAAAAATTATTTATAATTTATATTTACAGTTGATTAACTTAAATTTTTTTCATAAACAATTTCAATTACAGGCGCTTACAATTTTTAATTCTTTAATATTTCAAAACTAAATTTTTAAATTCTTTTAATTAAAAATTTACGTTTAAAAATAAAGTAATAAAATAGAAAAAATGTAAAGTCAAATTTTTTCTCCTAAAAATTTGTAAAATTCCCAGTGAAAAAATGAATTCACTGTCATTTCTTGATTTTTCTCGGTCTCAAAAAATTTCCGGTCATTTTCCAGTTTTTCGTCCAGCGGCCATCCTGTAAATGATAAATTCACAAAACTTCAGGTATAGATTATCAATTATGTTACACAAATTGATTTTTTAAAGTTTTTGTTATCTTCTAATGTACTTTCAAATATTTCATAGTCTTTCTCATAAGCATCAAACTCTACATCAATTTACGGGCTTGATTTGGAATCAGCATTCACGAATCTAATAAAAAAACTTATCTAAAACTTGAAATACACAATAGTTAAATTTTCAGTTGGAAAATTAACAATGAAACAAAAAAGACTAATTTCAAACAAAATAGTTAAATTTCTGAATGAAGAGATTAATTTTAAGCTGAAATAATAAATTTTTAACAGAAAATTAATTTTTAACAATTGAATTCAACTTTTTATCAAGCAGTTGAATTTTCGAAAAAAATATGAATTTCCAATCATAAATCCTCAACCAAAAAATTGTAAACCCAAAAAGACGAATATTTAACAAAATACAGGGAGTTCGAACTAAAAAGGATAAATTTTTAACCAAATAGTTGAATCTTTAACTAACAAATGTAAATTTCAGACAAAAAATTAAATTGTTAAATTTTCAGTAAAAAAAATTAATGTTCATCCTAAAAATATTTTAACAGGCTATTTGAATTTTCATCGAAAGAGATGAATTCTTAACTGAAATAACGAATATTCAACACAAAAAAAATATATTAACAAATTAGTTCAGCATTCAACCCCAAAAAATAAACTTTAAATAAAAAATATGATAATTAATATTTCAACGAGAAGGACTAATCCTGGACCAAATAATTGGAGTTCCAACTAAATATAAAATCAATTTGAAACTGAAAGAACAATAGTTAAATTTTCAGTTAAAAAATTAATGTTAAACAAAAAAAGATATATTTCTAACAAAAAATTCAATAGTTAAATCGTCTGTTAAAAAATTAATATTTAGACAAAAACAAATTATCAACAATGTAGTTAAATTTTTAACTAAAGAGATCAATTTTCAACTAAAATTATGAATCTTTAACCAAAAAATTTTCAACCAAGAAAGACGAATTTTCAACAAAATACAGGGAGTTTGAACGAAAAAAGATAAATTTTCAACCAGATCGTTAAATTGTCGCCTAAAAAGTAAAAATTCAAACCAAAAAATTAATGGTTAAATTAAAAGATGATTCAGCAGATCAATTATCAACTAATTATAAATCTTTAACCAAAAAAGATAACTTCTCAATAAAAAATATAGTTCGTATTTCAACCAAAATATATTTTCATTTAAAATAAATTTTTTTAACTAAACAGTTGCATTTTAAACCAAAAAATCACATTACTGACAAAGCAGATGAATTTTCAAACCAGAGGGACGAATTTTCAACAAAAGAGAGGAATTTTCAGCCAAGACAGGTTCTTCAGTCGAAAGAAAAAAAATTCAAGTAAATTCTTGAGTTTTCAATCTAAAAAAGGGAATTTCCTATAAAACATTTTAATTTCTAACCCGCGATTATAAACGGAATTAGAAAGATTTTCAGTTAAATAATTCACATTCGACAAAAAAAATATATTTAGCTCTAAAAATTATTTTTTCTTCATAAAAATGTTTTTATACAGTTTAAAAATTATGAGTTCCAGGGTCGATAAAAATTTTAAATTTTAAACTTTTACACACTAGTCGCAACAATTTTAATAGTTAAAATGAGAAAATAATTGAAAAAGCAATAGAACGTATCGATTCTTATAGTTTGGAAATAAATTTTTGAGTAAATGGTCAACTAGATTTAAATATAATTATAAATTATATAAATTTCAGTAAAGTTGGAAAAATACAAAAAAACACCTAAAGCAAGTTTCTATTTTTAATTTAATTTTAGACTAAACGCATTATAAACCAAACACAAAATTTATAATATAAAAAATGATCTTACCAGTTGAGCTATTTTATAAAAATATTTTACAAATTAATTTAAATACTTCTTCTTTTCTATTTTCTTCAAAAACGAAAAAACCGATTTTAATCAGGGATCGCAATTTCCTGTAAGAAAAAATCAAGTCAGAATCAGGAAACCCGAAGCATAAAACAAAATTAAATCAAAAATTCTTTTATAAAAATCATCTTAAATGTTGCAATTTTCTTATAAAGTTGATTACATCAGAATATAATGAAATGTCTCAAAAAATCTATAACGTATAAAAAATGAACTTTTTCTCAATCTGAAATTTATAAAAATTATTTCAAATTAAAATTTTTCAACATGTGTACTTTGCGAGGGAGAAATTAATGCGTAAAATGCGATTTTATTCAAGTTCTTTGATATGCGACTAACAAGTTTTTTTGAATTGAGCTCGTTAACATCCATACGTTCATTACCAAGCAATTTCCATTTCAATATAAACAGAACATTTTTTCAGATACCTTTATACCCATTATGCTTTCTAGCTAAGAAATTTATTATAGAAAAATTATTTAAAGTATGATTTACCTTTTCTCAGTAATTTTAATTTCGGGACAATTTAGAATCTTATGAATCGATTTTCGGCGTGCAGTTTTTCGATTTGAGAGAAAAAAACAATTTTTCAGTAAGAAAAATTGTTGTTTGAATATTTAAAATTTTAAGTTTATCAGTTTATTAGTTTATAATGTTACATAAATATAATTCACTCAAGATTATTGAGAACATTCAAAAAGTTTTTAAGATTTCAGACATATCAAATCAAAGTTTAGACAAAAAAGTTATTTTCCAAGAAAATAGTTGAACTTTTAACCATGAAAGATGAATTTTCAACAAAGAAGATTAATTTTTGGCAAAAAAATGAATACCAAAAAAACTTATGAATTTTTAACAAAATAGTTGCATTTTTAACCAAAGAAATAAACTTTTAACTAAAATGATGATTCTTCAACCAAAAAAGTTAATATTTTACCATTTATTTTATCTTTTAACTAAGTAGTCGAATTTTCAGCAGAAAAGATTAATTCTCAACAAAAAATGTAATACATATTTCAACTAAAAGGTTCTTAAATTTTAAGTCAAAAACACTTAAATTCGTCGAAAAAGACGAATTTTCAACTAAATAGGTTAATCCTCAATCAAAGAGATAAATTTTCAACCAAAAAGTAGCATTTTAAACAAAACAAACAAAAATTTTTAGCAAGAGAGATGAATGTTTAAGCATCTTTTAAATGGAGTTGAATTATTTCTAAAATTTTGAAAATCTTCCAAAATTACAAACATTAATTTACAATCTTCCACATTTTTTCCGACATTTCTAAAAATCTTTTGAAATGTGTTTAAATCTTTCGAAATTTTCTAGAAAAATTTATTTTAAGGGATTCAAACCTATAAAAATATTTCTAAAAAGATTTGAAATTTATGTTTGAAAATTTTCAAGAACTTACATTTGGTTTTGAATTTGTAGCAATTTTGTGTTTTAAATTGTTTCAAAGTCTTTGCATCACTTCGTAATTTTCTAAATATCTTTTAAAATCATTCTACTTTTTCCTTACATTTTTTTTAAGTATGCAAAAATAAAACACTTGCCTTTAAATTTTTCAGATTCTGTTTAAAATTTTTGTAAATATTTCTAAATAGTCTCTTAAGATTAATTTTTCAAAATAAAAATCCGTTTTTAATTTTCCTATGAATCAGAAAAAAATTTTTCTATTATCTTTAAACATTTCAAAATCCATCAGAACCTTCAAATTTTGTTTTAAAATCTACCATTTTTTTTAATGAAAAAATTTTTCATTGTTCTTAAAAGTTTTATTGAAACTTTCAAATATTTTTTTAATGATTCGAATACTTCCTCAAACTTTAGAAAATCATTTCAATATAAAAGTTGTTTTCAATTTTCTCAGGAATCTTAAAAAAAAAATTTATTATCTTAATCTTTTCAAAGCTTCCAAACTTTCCTAAATATTTTTCAAAATGATTCAAATTTGTACTGACAATATTTTTTAATTCTTCAAAAAAAACAATCGCCCTAAAATCTTCCAGATTCTTTTTTGACATTTCTGTAAATCTTTTTTATATTTTCTTAAAATTAATTTTTAAAAATAAAAAATTGTTTTTAATTTCGTGAGGAATCTTTAAACAAAATTGGTCTTACCTTAAATCATTTTAAAATCGTTAAAAAAAATTTTTTTCGTTTCAAAATTTTGCTAAATCTACAGTTTTGAAATTTTTAAAAATCTTCTTGAATTTTAAAATATTTTTTATTTTTTCAATACACAGAAATATTTTTTTAAAGGCTCGAATTTTTCCTAAAATGTTTGAAAGATCTTTTTAGAAAATCTTTAAAATTCTTCGAATCTTCTAAACTCTTAAAAATTTTTAGGAAATCATTTAAAATGGTTTTTTTATCTCTTGCAATTTTCTGTTAAAATTTAATTTATAAATGAGATTCAATGATAAAAGAGATGAATTTTCAACCTAAAAAGTAAAAGTTTTGCAAAAACAAATTTTCAACTAAACACTTGCTTTAACAATAAAATAATTAAGCCAAAAAAATAAATTTGTACCAAAATGGTTAAACTTTAACAAATTAGTTAAATTTTTTAGGACAAAAATACAAGTTTTTTTGATGATAGTTGAATCTTTAACAAAAAAGTTAATTTTTAACAATAAAGTTTATTTTTAACCAATAACGATGAATTTTTAACCAAGCAAACTGACTTTTCTACTACAAGAGAAGAACTTTCAATCCAAAAGGAAGAGTTTTTTAACAAGACATTTGAATTTTCTCACAAAAAAAGATGAATTTTAAAAATTATTAAATTGTCCACCTAAAAAGGTGCATTTTTAACCTACCAGTCGAATTTTGTACCAAAAGGATCAAAATTTAACTAAAAAAAGTTGAATTTTCAACAAACGAAAATACTTAAATACCCAAAAACACAAAATTTTCAACAACATGAATTTTCTACAAAACCGATTAATTTTTAGCTCACGAAATACAAATTTCTAATCTAAAATGGATAAGCTAAATTTTTAGATAAAAATTTAAATAAAAAGAAAAATAATTTCAACGAAAAAGTCAAATTTTCAACGAAATAGTCGAATCTTAAAAAATTATTTTTTAACAAAGTAGTTCAAATTTAAACAAAGTAGTTGAATAATTAAACAAAAAGATAAACTTTCCAGCAAGAAGATCAATGCCATACCAAAACAACAAATTCTTAACAAAATACATCAGTTTTTAACAAAATTGTTGATTTTCTGACCAAAAGTGAAATTTTCATTAAAATTGGTTAATTTTAAACCAAATCGTTGATTTTCCAACGAAAAATATGGATTTTTAAATAAAAAACTTAATTTTTAAGCAAATAGTTGGATTGTCGACTAATTAGATGAATTTTAAATCATGAAAGATGAATTTAAAACTAAATAGTTCCAGTTTTCAAATCAAAGATATATTTTTTGAAGAAAAAATAGAATCGTCAAATTTCCAGTTTCAAAAATTTTTTTTTCATAAAAAAAACGATTTTTCAGCGTGTTGAATTTAACCAAAAAAAGATGAATGAGAAAATACATGAATCCTCAACCAAAAAATTAGATTTCCAACAAGCGAGAATAATTTTTTAAGAGACAAAATGTTTAATAAACAACATAAATTTTCTGCAAAACCACTGAATTTTCACCTTATTAAGTATAAATTTCTGATGAAAAATGGATGGGCTAAATTTTCAGATAAATAAATAAATTTTTTTGTAAATTCAACAAAAAATTTCCATTTTCTACCATACAGGTAGATCTTCAAAAACGATTTTTTATCAAAGTAGTTTAAATTGAATCCAAGTAGTTAAATTTTCAAAAAAAAAGTGATAAACTTTCCAATAAAAAGATAAATGTCCTAAAAAAAACGAATTTTTAACAAAATACATCAATTTAAAAAAAATCGTTGATTTTCTGAAACAAAGTTAAATTTTCATTAAAATATTTTAATTATGAACCAAATGGTTGATTATGCAACCAAAAATATAAATTTTTAACCAAAAAACTTAATTTTCATCCAAATAGATTAATTTTCTATCCAAATGTTGAATGTTTAAACCAAAAAGACAAATTTTCTACAAAACGGTTAAATTTTTAACCCTAAAATAAGAATTTCTAACTAAAATGATGAATCTTCATCCAAAAGAAATTTTTTTTTTAAGTTACAAACTTGAAACCAACTAGTTAATTTTTCAAAAAAGATGTATTTCTAACGAAGCACGCAATAGTTGATATTTCAACAAAACAAGATAATTTTTTAACCAAATAGTCAAATTTTTAACCAAAAAGATAAATTTTTCTACAAGAATTTTAATGTCCTGTCAGAGAGGCAAACTTGTAACAAAATGGATAAACTTTGAACAAAATTGTTAAATTTCGAAGCCGAAAAGACGAAATAGCTACAAAACAGATAATTTTTAAACCCGAGAATATTTTTTTTCAACAGAAAATTTAAATTTTCAATCAAATAGTTTAATTTTCTACCAAATTGTTGAATTTTTAATCCGAAAAGATAAAATTTTTTTAACAAAAAAAGTACAATTTTCCACCAGAAAATATTAATTTCAAACTAAGAATCTTTATCCTAAATTAAATTAATTGTATAAAAAGTACCAAAATTTTAACCAAGTATTTAATTTTTCAACCAAAGAATGTGAAATTTTAACCGAATATTTAAATTTCTAATCAAAAAGATAATTTGCCTGCATAGAAGATTAATGTTCTATCAGAAGACGAATTCTAAAAAAAAAAATACATCAATTTTCAACAAAATTGTTGAATTTAAAAGTCAAAAAGAAGAATTATCCACCAAACAGTTGAATTTTCAATCCAAAAACATGATTTTTCAACAAAAAGTTAATTTTTTACGAAATAGACTAATTTTTAACCAGATAGTTGAATTTTTAACCAAAAATATTAATTTAGAAAGCAAAATAATTTTGAATACAAAAATAGTCAGATTTTCTTATTGGATTCTATTAATTCAGTTCGCATATAAGAAGAAAACGAGAAAAGGGATAATAACGGAAAGTTTCTGAAAAATCAGATGAAAAATAAGAATGCTTGAAAAAAGAGAGAAAAGATAGGAATAGGGGAAAGAGTGTTTATGGACGGACCCTTATCTTCATCAATCAAATGTTATTTCCAATCTTCTGTCTTTCTTCAAAAGTTTTCTCCTTATTTCTATATTTAAATGTTTGATGAAAACAGCTCAATTGATTTTATATTTTCTTGGGTAACTTTAGAAAAAAAACTTGCAAAGAAAGTCTAAAGGATTGAATTTCATTATGATTCAATTTCCTGTTTCTCATTCAGTATTCCTTTTGTCAAGGTTTGAAAGAGAAGAGGAAGATTCCCTTCAACACACTTTTTCCCTTTGACAGATGTGATAAATTATTAATTTTTTCACCCTAAAGTGTGACATTTTTATAAAAAGGAAATATTAATATTACCCGAATTTCTATAAAATATATTTCTCAATTGAAAGTCTCGTATTGGTAGCAGAAATGATCTCAATGCGAGGCAGACCTGTTTTTAGCATCGTCCAAAATAACTGCAAGTAATCGATAATATCAATATACATGTAACCCTCGTTACTGTGCAAAATCTCAAATTCTTAATTTGGAATATTCCAAATACTTTCCTTATTTGCAAATTGAAATAAAGCATAAAACATTTTTTAACAAATTTAAATAAATAATTCAATTCAGAGCGGCACTTTCATCGAAAACATGATTTTTGCTTGATTACTAAATCAATTTTTTACACAATGAAATATAAAATTGATTTAATTAAGTCATAAAAATTTTTTATCTAATGTTTATAAACTAGATATAAAAAACTAGGTTTTATAACTTTAGTGTATGTAAACTATGTACAACAAAAAGGACAGTTTCATTTGCTTTTAACATTAGTCTCAATTACTTTGAAAGTAATATAGCGTTGAGTCATATCTATTTAATTTTAAACTCTAGAAGCTCGCACCGTTATTATCTAATTTAATTTAATTACGAACTTTCCTTCAAACTTGGATAAAAAAAAAGAGCGAATGGATCCTTTCCGAGTATCTTGGACGTTTTTTATTCACGGCAATAAGCTTTATTTGGACGAAAAGTTGATAGAGCTTCTTTAGAATGATCCGTCTTTTGCTTCGTTCTTATTTCCAGAAAATAGAACGGAATAATACATTTTTGCATTCTTTCAAATAAAATTAATGTAAATACCATTTTGAAGGCAGTATTAAACATTTTATATTCCTGAGATTTAACTTTGAAATATATATTAAATTTTCAACAAACAAGACTTATTTTCCAAGCAAAAAGACGAAGTTTTAACAAAATACATGAATTTTCTACGAAACAGTAAAATTTTCAACTAAAAAAGCTCCAAATTATAACCGAAAAAGTGAAATTTTAAATCAAAGAAGTTATTCTTAGAAAATAAATATTTAATAAACTAATTCAACTTTCTAACAAGTAGTTGAATTTTCAACTATAAAAGATAAATTTTTAACCAAATAGTGAAATTTCGAATGAAAAATATGGATTTTCTAGCAACAGGATTAATGTTTTAATAAAACGAATTAGAAATAAAATAGTTACATTTCCATGCTGACATAAATTTTCAACTAAAACGATGAATCGTGAAAACAAAAATATTGACAAAAGACTTCAACCCAAAAGAGATAAATCATTAAAAAATATAAATTTTATCAAAGTTTTAGTTCATATTTTTTATACATAATTAATATATAATTAAATCAAATTTAATCCAAACAATTCAAATAAAATATTGAAACTTGTTTTGAAAAATTAATTTTAACTTTTAACCAATTAGTTAACTTTTTAATGAAAAGTAACGAATTTATAAAACAGTTCAATGTTCAACTAAAATGGTGAATTTTCCAACAAAAAGAATAATTTTCTGCCAAAAAAATACAAATTTTCAAGAAGATACATCAATTTTTACAGGAACTTGTTGAATTTTAAAGACAAAAAGATGAATAATCTATAAAAAGGATGAATTTTAAATGCTAAAATATGCTTTTTCACAACAAAAGTTAATTTACTGAAAACAAGCTACATTTTCATCAAAAAAAGTTTAATTGTCGACCGAAAAGCCTAAATCAAACCAAAAATACGAATTTTTGACAAAAAAGTTAATTTTTAACTGATTAGTTTGATTTTCTAGCAAACTGTTGTACCTTTAACAAAACTAGATTATTTAGAAGAAAATAATTTAATTTTTAACTAAAAAGGATAAATGATTAATCAAGAAAAATAATTGTCGACCAAAACTACCGAATTTCAATAAAATGCATGACCAATAAAAAAAAAGATCAATTTTTAACTAAAAATGGGACGGTTACTTTATTGGCTAAGGAATCGTTTCTTAACGAAAAAAAACGAATTTTTAACAAAATATTTTAATTTTCTACAAAAAAATAAATTTTTAACAAAATAATTGCATTTTCAAATAATAATAAAATTTTTAACCAAATACTAGAATTTTTAACCAAACGAGAGAAGGTTACATATAATGAAGAAGAATAATTCTTCTAACATTACTTTTAGAAGAATCCTGGAAAATTTTCAAATGATTTTTTACATTGAAAAATAAATTTTAAGAAAAATTGAAAAAGATTTTAAAGCACTTAAAATAATTTTCTAAAATTTAAAAAAAGAATGTGCAAGATTTCAAAGCAAAAATTGTCACGTTTGCAAGATTATGAAATTTAAGAAAAATGCCAATAAATTTAAGAGATACTTAGAAGTTTTGAAACAATACAAAAATAATTTTTTAATTAAAAAGACTTCTAGATATTTAAAACAAAATTTAAATTTTTAAAATATTCTAACAAAAAAATATGTAGAAGTTTTAATTTTGAAAATATATTACAATTTTTTAAAATTTAACAAAATTGTAAACAAACTTTGGATTTTTGGAAATTTCATGATAAAATTTTAAAGCTATTTAAGGATTGTGAAAGGTTGAAAACAATACAAAAAATCTGAAATAAAATGCAGATTTTTGAATATTTCAAAAAAACTGAAATTTTTAAGAATTTTAAAAGGTTTCAAAAGAGCGTAAAAAATTTTTTTATGGTTCTTGGCAACATTTTAAATTATTGTTTACATTTAAAAAAAGTTTAACGCAACTATTTTTATTTTCAAAAATTTATTTGAAGTAAGTATTGAAAAAGATTTTAAAACGTTTCAAGAGATTTACAGAATTATCCAAAAATAATCTGAAAGATTTCAAGACACTTTTACTTCGCAAAATTAAAAAAAAAATTGGAAAATTTTGAATACTCTTTAAACCATATCGAGCATGTTCAGAAGATTTAAAGATATGCGGAAATTATTAAAAATTTGAAAATATTTTTAATAATTTCAAAAAAATGTAAATTTTTAAAGATTTTGAAAAAAAGTCGAAGCTTTTCAAGAATTTTGAAAGGTTTCAAGAAAATAAAAAACTTTTTTTAGGATTCCTGGCAAAATTATTAATGATTTTTTATTTAAAAAAAATTAATTTTCGAGAAAAATTCAGAAGGAATTTAAAAGGATCTCAAAATTTTTTCAATGATTACTGAAAATGTCGCAAAAAATCTGAAAGTTTCCAAGGCAATTTTTTCCTAATGTTAAAAGATTTTTTAAAGTTTAGGAATGATACGACTCAGTTTGAAATATGTTCGAAAATTCATCCTTTTTGGATAAAGAGTCAACTGCCTGGTTAAAAATTATTATTTTTTTTTTTGTTAGAGACTCAACTATTTTCTAAAAAATTCATCTTTTAGGAATGAATTTCGAAGGTTGTTATAAACATCAAAAGTTAAACTATTTTGTTGAAAATTCATTTTTTTGGTCGGGAATTCAACGTTTTAGTTAAAAATTCGTGTATTTAATTTCAAATTTATGTATTTCATCTAAAATTCATATACTTTATAGCAGAAAATTAATCCTGTTGGTTAAAAATTCATATTTTTGGTAGAAATTAATTTTTTTTGAAGAAAATTAATTTATTTGATTGAAAATTCATCTAATAGGTTAACAACAAACCCTTTTGTATTAAATTTTTATTTTCTTGTCAAAAATGAAAATGTTTTGTAGAAAATTCATCTCTTTTGGTAAAAATTTGATCTTTGTTCGTTGAAAAGGCAACTGATTAACAATTAATCTTTCATGGATGAGTTCAACTGTTCTTGATATAAAATACAACATTTTTTGGTTAAGCATCAATTAATAATTAGGTACATTTATCGTTGAGATTGAATCTTATCTGGTTGAATATTTGCATGTCAGACATCTTCAAAAATATTTTTGAATTTTCTTAAGAACCTTAGAAAAGTTTAATTAATATTCAATTTTTTTAAATTATTAGTTTACTTATAAAATTGAAAATAAATAAACTTGAATCAATAGTTACTCGAAATTTGCGATTTATAATTACAGTTCTAAATGAAAAAGCAAAAGATTTCAAGTAAAAAATAGTAAAAAAAGAAGGAATAAGGAATTGAGAATTTTAAATATCAGGCCCTAAAAAATAAGACTTTTGAAAAATTTGTAATTAAAGTGTATACATTTCTTCAAACTTTTTAAATTAGAAGCGTTAAAAAATTACTTTTAAAAAATTTGAGTACATTTTTATTCTGAATTAAATCATTTTATGCTTTAGAATTATAAATAAAACGTAAGTTTTTCTAAGTTCCTAAATAAACATTAAAGACATAACGCAATCTTTGAAAAATTTAAAGACTTAGATTTTCATTTTGAAAAAAATCACAAATAAGAGCCATCAAATAATTTCATCACTTTTTAATATAAACTTTTTTTAATAAACCAGTCTTTTATCAAGCTTAAATAAAACTCATATTTTATGACTTCATATCAACACTCCTTGAGAGAATAAAGTTCTTCACAAAGAAAACTTCCCCTTGTTATTAAATATCTTTCGAGGAAACTTGAAACTACCTTCACCTTATTTTAAATACGAAACACTAATTAAATTCGCTCTGAGCAAATTTTAAAGATGCCATGGAATGCTTTTAATTGGAAAAACTTCGAGTGTTCCAGAAGAAAAGTATAAAAAATTAAACTTACATTAGGGTGATAACAAAAATTGAATTTTTGAATTTTGCAAATGCTACCTCCTAAAATTCTTCTTTTTGTTAAAAAAATAATTCTATGATTCTTTGTTAGTTTTGGCAAATAGTTTAGAGGTTTAAAGTTAAAAGTACTTAAAGTACTATAGAAATCTTTGAACTACGAAAAATGTCTTTTTTGCGCATATTATTCCGAGAAAAAAATATTTAGGGTTCACCATTTATTTTTTAATAAAATTTAGGGCTTATTTCTCAATAAGTAAAAAATATTTTCTAGGGGTAAAAAAATGTCTAGCCATTTATGGCATTTTTTAAAAATCTAAAGCTATAAAAAAATCATTTTTATACCTGAAATGACCTCAAGGAATCTGAAAATAATATTTTTTTCTGATAAAACAAAATTTATGGAAGTATTTTTTGATTAAAAGGGAGAAATTTAGGGGTTAGCGTTTGTAAAATTCTAATTTTCATTAGGCACCCTAACTTACATGCGATCTGTAGTAGCATTTTCTAATTTTTTAATTTAAAAGAGTCATTAATAATAATAATAATAATAATAATAATCTTCGAATTCAATTATTTACTTTGTCTACATTGAAACTCTTATGTGTGTTGCACAGTGAGAAAATAAATTATTTTTAACGACATTGTTTAGGATCCTAATTTTAAATTGTTTAAATTTTTTAACGGAGTTTAGGAGTGTTAATTTTTTAAGGCCTAAAGTTTGAAATAATTAATTTTGAAAGTTTTCAATTGAAAAACACATAACTTTATAAGTTTTCAGAATAGTTAAACCTTAAAGGTTCACAACATTCAAAATTCTTTAAATTTAATCGATAAAAATAACAGTGATTTTTTTTAAGAACAATCAAATTTTTTTGTAAAACAATTTTATTGTTTCAGATTCAAATATAAAATTTTTTTCGACAATTTCAAATTCAATTAAAAATATATTTAAATATTCCAAATTGTTTACATTCAATTTTAGTAAGTTTTCAATTTAATAGTTTTAAATTTGAATGTTCTGAATGAGTAGATTTTAAATTTAAGCGTACAAAATTTTCTGGTTTTATACATTATTTGAAATCGTAGAATATCAAACTGATACATTTGATAGATGCACAATTTTCAGTTTGAAGGATTTGTAATTGGACGATTTTTAATTCAATGAATCTGGAATAAATTAAAAACGCAATTAAGAACTAGGACTATATTTTCTCAAATTCGTTTCTTAAAATAATAAGATATTAGAAGTAGGCATCAAAAATTGGATTATTTTTATTTTTAAAACATTTTAAGATATTAAACATTTCAAACTCGAATTAAATAAAAAACACAATTTTAAATCAAAAGGCAATTTTGTGCAATTTTAAAGATTGGGACAATAACAAATTTTTATTTTGTATTCTTTTTTTCAATTTTTAATTTCCAACGTGATATCTTAAAATTGTCTGATTTTTAGTTGAAAATGGAAAAAATCAATAATAAAATTTTTAAATATTCGAGTGGAAAAATTAGGAATGAGTGATAATTCCGAATAAATTAAAAAAAAAACGATTTAAAATTAAAAAGCTAAAAATTGTCTTAATTCTTTAATCAAAATTTTCAACGTTCTGCAGTACAAATTCTTTCATTCGTGATTTCACCCATTTAAAATCATTTTTTATTTTGAACGTTTTTTTATAGAATGGTGATTTTTTTTATCTCAGGGAAATTTGTCTAATATAGTTATTTAATATCAATTCAAACTTCTGGACTTTGAGAAGCTTTACAAAATTTAATTAAGTTTAATTTCAAATTGTAAAATTTTAGCCGCTTCGAATTGAAAATTATATAAATTCAAAAGTATTAAATTTGCACTCATTCAATTTTGAACGTTTCCAATTAGAAATAATATAATTTCAATTTCTTTGAATTTAAAAAAAATCTAATTTCAAAAATTCTAATAATAAAATATTTAATTTTTAGCGTTTTGAAATTGTCCTATTTTCAAAAATTTAATCTAAAATCATTAAATTTCAAGATATTTCGATACAAAATAAAAATTTTGAATTTTGAACGCTTTAAATTAGAAATAATACAATTTGTCCAAGTTTTTAGTTGAAAAATTCTTCAAAATTTCAAAAATTTTCAATTTTAAAAGCTTTATATTTGAAATCTTTCAATTAAAAATAATAGAATTTTAAACGCTTTTATTTAGAAATAACACAAATCTAATAGTTTTTTATTCCATGAAAAAAAAATTCTCTTAAAATTTTTCCTAAACTAAAATTTTTCGATTTAAAACGCTTTCAATTTAGAATGATTAAATATTAATGATTGTTTGAAAATCCTTTTCTAAAAAATAGGAGTGTCACGAAAATCTCGAAATCATTTTTTTCGGTCTTCCTTAATGCCGATTGGGTATTTTAAAAGAAAAGTGTAATAATTGACATACCCAATAAAAAATATTTTAATTTTTAATCCAAAATATTTCAATGAGACCGAAAAATATGTATTTAAAAAAAATTATTAAATCTTTAACCAAAACAGAATAATTTCCAAACCTAAAAAAATTAAATTTTGATAAAAAAAGTTGAATTGACAACCTAAAAATATGTATTCTCTGCCTCATGAATTAAATTTCCAACCAAAAAAAAGACGAGAAGGGAATTCGCAACTAAAAAAGATTAATTTTTGAGCAAAAATGGAATAGCTACGTTTTCTGTAAAAAAAAACTCATTTTCAACAATAATAAAATAAATTGTTAACAAAATAGTTCAATTTTTTAGCTAATAAATTATTTTTAAACCAAAATAATAAATCTTTAATCCAAAAAATTAATTTTCAACCCGAAAATTGAATTTTCAATCGAAAAGATGAATTTTTTATCAAGCAAGACGAATTTTTAATAAAATAGATGAATTTTCAACAACTTAGTTAAATTTTCAACCAAACATCAATTTCTTACCAAAAAGATTAAGTTTTTACAAAACACATAATTTTTCAATTAAATTAAAAATTAAAAATGTTTATTTTTGTGTATTTTGAATTTCAAAATTTTTTTCTGTCACCCGGTATGAATAAATTGAAATAATATATCATGAAGAATATTTCTCATATATTGTAGAAAAAACCTAGTGCATATTATGCTAGGAGAAAAAATGTTAAGAGACAATCTCAGACTATTAATTGCAATGAAATTGCAAATTTTCGTACTCTAAGCGCGATAATATCTTCGACATTTTTTTTGCTCCATAAAATCTAAATCGGCCTAGCGGAACCTCTAATTAAGTTTTTAAAAATAAAAAAAAAATTTATAGCAGTATTTGTCACCGACAGGAAGAAAACTAGGGGGTAGCGTTTGCAAAATTTAAAAACTCACTTTTTTGGGCACCCTAATATACATATATAGTTCAAAGTTTGTCGCAAGGACAACCGCGAGATTTCATCGGGAGCAGGTGCCATTCTACAAAATTGCACTCGCTCTCGGCGACATCGCGGTAAAATTTCAGCGGTAACTACGCCTTATGACAGCGAAATGGGTGGTTACAGTCTGGGATGGACTGAACATGATGATATGGCAAAAGCCTCGTCCACCCTGTGCACACGGAGCTACCCAAGGACGACCGCTTTCTCTATTTTCTCAATTGTGGAGAATATGACGTTTCAGTAATATCTGACACTTCTCATTTCCGACATTTGACTCTATTTCGATAGAAGGGATTAGCGGAGCAGTATAAGAGCTAATGCCGTAGGAGTGACAGAGATGATAATAAAGCACTCTCAGTGCCGCATTGTGCCTTCGGATGTAGGTCGTTCTCGCATAAGTTGAACAACTAGATAGTATGTGTCCTAGATGCTCGGAGTGTGTATGACATGCACTGCAGCTATCATCAGAAATGTTTTGGCTCAAAATATGGCGACATTGTAGTAAAGTCGAAATGACACCGTCTTGGCATGCCAAAATGAAACCCTCCGTAACCGAATTCAATCTGAATGATTCAAGGAAAGCAAACGTTAGCTCATACGACATCGACTGCTCCTCCACATTTCTGTGGAAGATGCCGTGCATCTTCTTGT
>JAUELO010000326.1:4806302-4819502 GCA_032357855.1 Amphibolips quercusostensackenii
CATTCTGTAAGAAATTAATTATTGAGAGTCAATACAATCCCCTAGCGATTATTATTGCTGCTATTACTGCTTAAGATTTTTAAAATTATTTTTTAATTTGCACCATCAATTAAAGTTTTATGATTTTAGTTTATCATCAGATTATTCTCAATATTGTTACTGTCATTGTATAATACTTAAATCTTATATAATAATAGGAGCAATATTGAAAACAATTTGATGATGAAATGAAATTACAGAACTCTAATTAATAATGAATTTAAAAAAAGTTTAATATTTAGTATTTTTTTTAACTTTTCACTTAAACGTTAATGATTATATAGAATATGTCTGAATAGAATAGCGTCCTGCTACCGGAACATCGCCTAGTTTATTAATAATCTATTAAAGTCTGGTAGAGTCGTCAGAGTTTGGAAAAATATCTTTTATCAACTCTGAAATTCTTTATTCATTTCCCGGGCGTAAGCTTCGATTTAATGCCTTATTCCATTATTATACATTTAATAATCATGTTATTTCACGTTACCCAAATTTAATCAATGTTTTAGTTTATAAACAAGGTCTATATACTCATTTTATTATAATTCTCACACAAAGCAACGATTATTATATGCAATTGTGAATTTAAACCTCAGTAAATTATTAATCAATGCATTGAAAGTAAAACAAGATCATCAGCTGGACTAGTTTATTAAAATGTGTTCGAAGGAAAATCAATAATGAATGTATCCATTGAAAAAGGATAATTAGTTTAATGCAATTAATTCTGTCCATTTGATTCCTCTCGTGTTTGTATAATGATTTGCATCCTACAATTAAGTTATTTCTTCCCAATTTTGAATTTCAAATTTCCTTTTTTCTTCTCTATCACATTTCTTCACCATACTGTGCAAACTCTTTTTCAAAAGCTTAAATAATTATATAAAATCTTGCATTGGAGGAATTTTTGTAATTTGTACAAATCGTAAATTACAGATGTCTTAAAGACGTCTTGAGTTGAGTTATAGAACGATTTGGAAGTCTACGAACTTGGGAAATGAAATGAAACTTTAAATTCAATTATGGACCACTTAGCTTTTCTCGCGCTCCTCTTAGCTCGTCAAGAACAGTTAGTATAATTAGATCACCTTAATGACTTATCCCTGTTCTTGAATCCACGACGGAATTGACTAAAAATAACGACATTTTTGAAAAAGAAAGAGTGCAAAACAACTTAATATATTTGTTTCAGTAACTGAATTGCAATCTTCACTCTGTAAACTACCACCTAAGAACAAGCACTATCCCTTTCACTGACGTTTTCCAAACATAATTAAATTTGTTGCCTCTTTTTTACCTCGAAAAATGGTTTAGCTACATAAACCACTGAATCCATCAATCTTCAATGTTCTTCATCATCATTTACTCTCCTTCTTTAAAAATGTCTGACTTATTCAGTGGATCCATTCATCTTCTACTTTTAACAGCTAATAGATATAGATCTAATTTACAAATATTTTTTAATCTATTTTTTAAATTTATCCCATTTTTCATATGATTTATATTTCTCTCTACCTCCAAATTCTGTTTTAATTAAAATTATAATGCATAACCTATTTCCATAAATGTATTTCCCTACAATTTAAGCAGTTTTTTTCACTTTTTAAATATTAGAATTCATTTATCTTGTTATAATGGACTAGGTTCTGCTCCATATAGCGTTATTCATATTATAATTGCAAACGTCGACTCTTTCACAAGCCACAAAGTGTTGTTAAAACGGCCGAAATTATTCACCGGCTTGTCGGGAATGTACATATGCCGCGATACATTAATTTCAAACGAAAAGATTATAACCTAGTATGAAATGGTTGCAAAAAATGATATACCTTGGGCGGAAAAATCTTACAATGAAGCAGGTATCTCCGAGAAAACAAAAAAGAATATGCATACTTGCTCTTTCATCTGACCATTATTAGATAATCCTAAGGACATAAACATTTCCTATAGATGTATCATCATTTCGTGGAAATTTAATCAAAAAGATTACCAAGTATGTAATTTTGCAGGCAGTACTTTATCTTTCATTCTTTGTCCACTGATTCTGCAATTATTAATTTGCATTGCTCGCAACAAATATTTTCCTTTCTAACAAACCATCATTATCGCTGTTTTCATTTCATTTATCATTGAATTTTCAAAGAGAATTTATATCTTTTTTTATGTTTGCATATCCATTACAATTATTAAACGACAGCTTACAAATAAGAGACAAAAAAAAGTTCCTAATTAGAAAGCATACCGTTTTTAAATTTTTAGGAATAATTAAATTTTAAAGGTAAAAAATATTTAGAATTCTTCGATTATAAACAGTGAAAATAACAGTGTTTCTTATTGAGAAATCACATTTTTTAGTAAAAAAAATATATATCACAATCATTTTGAATGGCACTTGATACTACATGATATGATACTTATTAAAAATGTATTTAGCATCTTTAAATCTAATTTCAATTGGAAAGTATAGTTTTAAATGCACAATTCAAAAATAGTTTGATTGATGAGGCCCTAAAACTAAAGCTTGTTTGCTTTGGAAACTTAATTCGAAAATATTTAGTATGATACATTCTTAATTTTTGGAAATTTACAATTTTACAATATTATGATTTCAAATTCAAATATTAAGAATGTCAAAACAATTTTACTACTAAAACTTTCAAACTACCATAGTAAAAGACTTGACAGTTCAAAATTTAATAATTTTGAATTTAAATATTCTGAAAAGTTTCGTTTTAATTTTAAACGTTCAAAATTGTCGGATATTTTAAATTCTTTGGAATCGGAGAAGATCAACTTAAAAGACTTGATAGTTGCGCAATTTTCAATTTGAAGGATTTGGACTAAAACAATTTTCAATTGAATACCTGCATAATAAATTCAAAACAATGAAAATTTATTACAACAATTTCTCAAATTAACGCTTTGAAAATAGGAATATCTTAGAAATGAGCATTTAAAATTCATTTATTTTAAGTTTTTTAATGCTTCAAAAACATTAATAATTTCAAAACCGAATTAGAAAAAGAACATTTTCAAGTTAAAAAGCTCAGAGTCCTATTTTAAATATTAGAATTCTATATTGCAATATTGTTTTGCATTATTTTTTGTTAATTTGTAATTTTTAATGTAATATCTTCAAATTCTCAGATTTTTAGTCAAAGATTTTTAAAAAATGATGTAAAATTAAAAAATATTTAATTGAAAAATTTAAAAAATGAATAATAATTCTAAATGAAATGTTATAAATTGAACGATTTGAAACCAAAAAAGTGGAAAATTGTGTTGATGAAAATCAACATAAATAACAAATAAACAATCTGAAATCCCTTTTATGAGTTTTAGTTTTGCAATTAAAATTGAATTTTAAAAAGTATATTTAACCATTTTTAAAATGTTAATTTTCAAACGACTTAATTTGTCTTGAAATATTATACATTTTAAACGATTCGAACATAAAATAGTTTTAATATGACAATTCTTGGTGACAAAAAATTTTTTTAATTTTTAATATTTCCCAATTAAAATTACTTTTAATTTTGAATGCAGAATAATGCAATTAGAAACGTTTATAAATGAAAATTTTTCTATTTTGAACGGTAGAAATAACGGTGAATTTATTTTTTGATCTTAAAAAAATGCATCTAATTAAATTTAATGTTAAATTAAATTTCTGTATGTTATAACAATTAAAAATTGTATAATTTCTTAAGCTTTAACTTGTAAACATTTAATTTAGTTTCTAATTTCAAATTGTCTTTTATTCGCTTCGAATTAAGAAGTATTTAAATTCAAATGTTCTCAATTTTTAAATTTTCAATAATAAAAGCTTTTAATTTAATAATAACACAACTTTAATTCCTTTAAATTTTAACTTATCCAATTTTTGAAATTTTAGTCTGAAAATTTGTAATGAATTTCGAGATTCTTCTATTCAACATAAAATTCTTCAATTTTCAAAGCTTTGAATTAGAAATTATACAATTTTAACTTCTTTCTGATAAAGATGTCATATCTTCAAAATTTTAATCTGAATTTTTTTTTACTTCGAGCGCACTTAATTTTCAAATTATTAAAATTTTAATTCGAAATAATTATTAATTTGTTCTAAAAACTGTTTAACTGTATATTCAAAAATTTGTTCAATATCAGATTTTTGAATTGTTTATATTTTCAATGATAGGAAATAAAAATCCGAAGTATAACAATCTAGTGGATATTTGTTCTTATTTTATATTGAATGAGTAGGTTTCAATTTAATATGAAATCGATTAATGGATTTAAAGTTTTTTCTTTCCCCTATTTGAACTATGCTTCAAATTCTATACGAAAACAAGTTAGGCACTGACTAGTATTATGGAATTAACCGGTCAACTGTAGCGTTAGGGCTAGTATTATGGAATTTTCCGTAACTTCAGCACTAAACAATCGAGAAAAGGGGTTAGTCTTATAGAAAATTCTGTGAAAAGATTTTTAATTTCTCAAAAAATGTTCCTTTACACTATTAAGGAACTCAGGTTTCTTTATTCGACTTCATTTTTGTTTTAAAGTAAGAAAAATTGTCTTGGATCCCGAAAAAATTGTATTGTTCGTATTCGTAATTGAATCATGTAAAAGCACTTTCACATTAAACATTTCAACTTTAGATATAAAAATTAATATTTGTGTTGAGAAAACTATAATAAAAAATTTAAATTTGAAAACTATTGAAAATTTCTAAAAATATTAAGTAGCGCATTCAAAATTACAGAATTCGTAAAACAGTGATCTTTTAACTACGTAAAGGTCAGAAATAACAAAGGTCGAATTTCATGAGCGTCCATAATTATAAATGACAAAAATTATTCATGAAAATTCCACAATCTTCAAATCAGGAACAAATTATAAATAATTCCTTGCGACTTTATATTATGAATCTATATAGATGGAGCCACAGAATATGTTTTCATTCTCTATCAAATTTTTTTGCACAATAATCTTCTCGTAATTCTATTTTAAAGAGGACTTGCATTATTACAGAATGTTATATAGTACATGACTTTATACGAGAATTTGTTTTGATGGAGGTTGTTTAATGAATATCCAATAATTATGCAGCGTACGAGTAACGATTATAGGATTGCATGTCCAAGCTGCATTAATGGCTTATTATATTTTCAGGAAATCAAGGGGATGAAGAACGTGCCGGAGCCGCGTGATGGTTGTCGAGCAGTGACAAAGGCTCGCTTTTTCAAAACCACTACTAACTTATATAGGTACAAACAAAATACAAATTGCTTTTTATGAGATAATTACATTTTCTCTTGTTACAAAAACTCATACCGTGATCTCGTTTAAATACTTCTATCAGAATAGAGACCAAGTTGCAAACCTTTTAATTTTTTATTAATAACTTCTGTCAGAGTAAAGACTAGTATACTTTTAATGAGCTTTAAGATAAGTCTGACATTTCATTTCAGATTTAGATCTTTACGAAATGAAACCTGAAACTGGTGCACAATTTCTAGCGTAGCAAGAAACTGTTTGCTCAGCAAACAGGTTGTCAAAATCATTTAAAATTTAAATTTCCTTCCAATTCCATTTTCAAGTCGAATTTTCCCGTCGTTATATTATACTTTCTAAAACACTTTTCGATTTGCAGAAAGTGCATTTTGAGTTGTATGAACTTGCTCAAATACTTTTCACTCTCTAGAAAGAACATTTTATAGATGAATCCGTAGACGAGGGAAATTAAAAGCATAATGAAAAGAAGCTGGACGGTTTTGGTGAAAAATTCAGTGTAGCAAATCGAGAGAGTTTAATTTTAAGTGGAGGCGTCCCAGACGGTGCTTAACTTTTTTATGTGAAAGCACATAACAGATTTGAAATGAAACTTTTTGCAAGGCCGCGAGCACGCAGAGTACGGATCCCACTTTTTAAAACAAGCAGAGCCGCCCAAACGAAAAAAGAACTTTGCGTTTGTCGCAGCATCATTTCCCAAAACAGCATTTTAGTACTGCTGCATTCCATTTTCATACACGCGAAGTCTAGAATTTTGACTACTGTATCATATAATGTATGATTATTGCGGGTTTTACTTAGACTTGCACACCACTTTCTGTAGGTCATTCCAATTTGTTGCATTTTATAAGAAAGTATGGAATTTTTAAAATTATTAACACCTTTAGGAACATTTTAATATATAATTATTATTAGGTGAAAAACGAATGTTACTTTTCTGTAAAAATTAAACTGATAATGTTATAAAATTGTATGTGGTAAGCCAAAGTAATAGAACAGCTGTTAATAGCAAATTACATTTTTTCAGTGCATTAGGAACGCAACAAAAAAGAAAACTGAAAAAGAAGGAAGAAACTTTCTAATTAAAAGAAAAAAAAAGTTCTTAGGAAGAAAAAAGCACTGAAGAAAGAGTTTTAAAAGCCACTGTTTTTGTTTTGAGTATGGACATTCAAAGATTATTGAGTTCAAAGTAATTTAAAAGGGACTGAAAATTTAATTATTGTCATAAAAGTCCATAAAGTAAATATACTTATACTAGTTTAAATTCAGTTAGATAATATCATTGTTTACTTTCCTCTAAAAACTATGGTTATCACATGATGCTTAATAACAAGTGGGAAAGTTACAGTATAATAATTACTGAATTGTTTCGAGTAGCTTTTGTTTTGGACACAGCCTTCGATTTCTGTTAGTAAAGTATAAGGAAAATCCTTAGTAATACGAAAACTTGTCTTTGTAATTAAAATGTTAGTTTGCAGCAGTAATTGAATGTTATTCTTCTTATGAAAACAATACTTCTTCTTAATGTTATTTCTCAAGTTCCTTTCTCATTCGGACTTCTAACAATGTTCAAAACTTCTTTCGTCCTTTACGTTTTAAAACTTTTTTATAGCTTTCTTTTATGTTTTTTACCTTGTCCTTAATAAAAAATTTTTACCTTTAATTTTAGAAAGTCATTACTTTTATAATTTCTGTAAAAGCATTGTGCAGTATTTATAAATAATTCTTTAAAGCAAATATATTTATAGGAAAAATCAAATCAAGAATAAATAAAACAGATATTTAATCAACAACATCAGACAGGTTCGGCCTTTATTTCATAGAATCCAATTTCTTAAGTCACTTTTCATGTTCTAAATACAGTAAAAAGTTATCGGTACATTCGCATCGATCCTACTTCATTAAGTATCCTTCGAGAATTTCTTAAAAATAGTTCCACCTCATCGTAGTTACAATAAGCAAAAAGTATTTCTTCCCAGTACATGAAATTATAAACAAACTACCTACATCCTCTTGACACGTCACTATTTCTGGAAAACTTTCATCCCGAATTTACAAATACATAAAAAGTTGAAAAAACACATACAGCTAAGGATAAGTTATCGGATCAAAGCATGCCCTTAGAAAAAATCGTGGATTTTTATTTTAATTTGCATTGATTTAAATTTTGTCCTTCTACATTGACAACAATAGAGACTGATACACCTAATCTCAAAGTATAGAAACCGGTCTTGGATCAAAAAGTTGCAAATAATGGAAACTTTCTAAATATGTAGTTGTAGATTTTTGTGTTTCGCTTCATACCGTTTTTGGATCATAAATGATACTTTGGGATAATTTGTGCAGATTGAAATAATTCTCCTTGATCTTCTGTGCGATATACTCGCAAGAATACATATATTGATCAATCATATAGTTATCAGTTGTTGCATAGTTTTGATCTGATAGTTAGGGAATGATGCTTTGAAATTTAGTGTATTCAGATATTGTTACATTCACACCTCAAATCCTAAGTTATAAATGTTTCGTTGATCTTCTATAAAAACTCATTTAAAAACGTAAACAGCTGATGAGGCATTGATAATTTATAAATTAGTTGTCAGAGCAAAACATAATTTTCTTAATCCATTATCAATTCTTCGTATTGTCATTGTTCTGATCCAACTCCTAAAAATAATACTACTTTCAAAAGTATAATTTTCGATCCCAACTTGAAACAAAACAATTTAAAGCTTGCCTTCCGATTGAACATCGGGTATAAATAAAGAAATATTGGGATTAAGTCTATAAATTGGATCTTTCTTGATGAAAGTTCACTAATCAAAGATATTGCTGAGCATGAGTGGGAACAACAGACGGAATCTGGCAAGCATGAAAGGACTAAGTGGAGGGTGAAGATAATCAAAATCTAATAGTTAGCTTCTCTTTTACTCACTTTTTATCTATCACTCAAGAATTTGGATTGATTCACCCAAAGGATGATTCAAAGTTGATTAGCCGATGTGTCAGATGCTTTTTCGGCGAAGGAAACGGATGCAACTAGCCAGCTTTGCATAGAATTGGCTGTGATTGAAGCACTCCAAGAAAAGCTTTAAGCACACACTCGCGAACGACGACTGCGGGGTAACAGCGACGTATGGACGCGACGGGCGTCGCGACGATACTGCGCCCTATTGGACGGCCCTGCGCAAATATACCAGTACCCCCTTACACCCCGCACCGAAGCCGCAGCGAAACCCTCGGCCAGCGCCGCCGCCGCCACTGGTGGCGCCCACGCCACCCCTTAGCCACGAGCAACCCCCGACCCCGATATCCCTTGCGCTATTGTCCGAAGGAATCGGAACTGATGGGGCCGCTTTGTACTTCCGATTGCGCGCTTTCATATAGCGCTTTTACTGTCTTCATTAGTTCTTGGAGGTGCGTAGATGCTTCACGAGGCGTGTAATGGACACGCATCCGCATGCTCAAAGGTTGTTAATATGAGCACCACACGACCCCTAAGGCTATGGGGAGTAGCTACCCTGCCGGAGCCTACTCTTGTGTAAGAGCGACTCTCGGGTTTTTTCATCTGAGCGGCCAGATAATGCTTTACCTAGAAATGCTTATTTTTTAGATATTGGACTAAGAAAAAAAATAACATATGGAGAAAAGAGTTTTTTTTTGAATCTAGGAAATGATTATGTGGAATGAGTTCGAGGAAATATTTTAAACGAGAGAAAACATATATATGTCTTTTCCAGCGAATGAGATATGTATCAAAGTATGAAGCAATCGCAAAAGTGTCCGCAAATAAATTTTGCATCAGAAGCAACAAAAATCCTCTTTTAAAGCTAATAAAATTGTACGTTCGTTTTGAAAGTAATTCTCTATCGTATTTTTCTAATTTATTAAGATATTTTTAGCATTTTTTCCCTAGATTATATCCTAGGGTTTAACATGATGCGAAAAAGTCTTAAAAATTGCAAATAATGATTGTACTCACCACATGATTAAGAAAAACATATATTTGTACAAATATTAATAAAATTTTAACAATTTAGGAAAATGTTATTAGGACTTGCCTTTTAAATGGTCGGCAGCACCTTAAAAAATGTTAGTTATTTCTAGAGTTATTCCAGTTTTCAAAAACAATAAAGTTTAATGTTTTTTTATATCTTTTCATAAAATTGCTATTTTTTATTTAACTCGATCTTATTAAGCGCAGAATTGTATGAACTGTCATGATATTATGAGTGGAAAAAATTTAATGTTAATATTATAAAAATAAGACACTTTTGCAACAGCTTGAAAAATAGATGTGCAGATAATTTCAGCAGGTAGTGTATCAACTTTACTTCTAGGGCCTTTTTAGGATACATGGAAAAAAATGGATTTTGACCTGTGACACAAAAAATTATTGGGAACTTTGTTGCATTTTATTTTAATCAATAAACATTTTCATTGTATCTTTATTGGTGAAGATTTAAATGTTGAGGGTTAACATATTTTATATTAAAAAATAATGAAGCCTTCTGGAGGTTGAAATCGTATAGTCATAAAACAGGATTTGGAAAACAAGTTTTCGTAGACCGGGAAATGGATGAGGATTTTGAGGACTGAAAAAAAAATGAAAAAGGTGTCTTATATTTTTGCTCGATTCTCAAATTCTAGATAGTGAAAGTTTGTATCTTGTTAAGCGATACTCTCTCTAAAAAACATGGTTTTTCTAAATAAGTAGCAAGAAAGCATTGTGCCTTTTACTCATTCTGAAATTGAGGTGAATCATATTAACGTATTTATCAACAATTAATTGAAGTAGAAAGCATAAAAGGTAGTTCAGAAAAGTTTTCATTCATTTATTTTAGCTAAACTTAAAACTTATATAAAGTAATTCAAGTGAAGACCTCTAAAAACATCCTTATGCACTACAAAATATAACAATTGTAAAAGAAAAGATTTTTAAACATAATAGATTTTGCAAATATTTTCTTCAATAAAAACTATTTCTAAAAACAATTTCTAGTTTCAAGAAGCATATAAAGGCTTTCCTTATTATATAAATTCGCTCCTGTTATATACCCATATGTATAAATCGTGATGGAATTGATGCATGAGGGAGTTGACAGATTGCATGCTTATTGACTATTGTACTGTAATTCAAGGATAAAATAAGTTCTACTAATATAAGCATTGAAACTGGCATTATCTCATTCGTTGCCGAAATTTCTATATGAAAATAAAAAAAATATATATTTCTGTTTTTCAGAATATGATAGAGTTGACAACTCAGCTTCAACATGCATAGATTTTTACGAATTTCAACAGGATTTATGAGCAGCTCATAAATTTCAAACTTTTGCAAATGACGGGTCTTTTAACATTTTATGAAAACTATTTTTTCATGAAGGATATGATCGATTTCAATAAACTTATTATATATAAGTACGTGATAAACGTAAGCGGGACAGTTGACACAAAAATCGAGGGATGTAAATATAATTAGCTTTTTTTTAGACAATATCTACAAACTATACCATATAAATATTGCCTTTGCAAGATATATAATTTATTTAAAAAGGGTTCTTGGACCATAGAAGTTAAATTTATGTAAAAATCACCCATACATGTCTATGTTTTGAATGGTGGATTATACTTCAAACTTGCTCAATCACTCAACACTATGGATATTAGGGTGAAAGGAAAATGCTGAGTCTTATCGTTTTATCCATCAAATTATTTGAGGCACGTGAAGAAAATTCGTAGTTTAGTACCAGAAAGATGAAAAGAAATTCTTTTAAATCGGTTAATATTTGCTGTTATATTTTTTATTTAAAATTGTAGAAAACTTATTGTGTCGGTGATACAATTCTGGCGAATTTGTTTAGATCCAGTTTTTGGCAATCAAAAGTAATCTGAAAAAAAGAAATTGATGAAAATGAACTTTTTCTGTGTTTATTTAATTATGAATTCAATTCTGTTTTTATTGTGGCCTTTTACGGCATTTTAACTCCTTTTAAAAAGAATCAAAGTAAAATTTAAATGCCGTTAAAGGTTACGATAAGAACAGAAGACAATTTTTTTTAAATGCTTGTTCTAACTAGCACTTTCAGAAAATGTGCAAAGAAATCCGTTTTTATACAGTTGCACACTTTCCGTATAAAGGCTCAACATGTCTTGCATAAAATGTTTCTAGCTAGTATTTGTGTTCTCTTATTTACAGTATTATAATAAAATCCCTAACAGTTGTCCCCAATTTTTAGTTCGAAGAATAACGACAGCATTTTGTAGCGTTTGAAAATATGTATATTGTACTGCGCGCAAAACTTATTTTTAATGCGTAGTCAAATATGACGACCCTAATTATAAAAAATATAAAATATCGCAATTTTGTTATGTCATTGTAAAAATGGTTTATGTTTGGGATCTAAACATACTCAAGTACCTATTATTTTTCAAGGATCCTAAAAGAAAACAAATCGAAGACTTCATTTGCTGTTACTAACAGAAGATATAAAGCAGGGGGTTAAAACTTTAGGAAAAATTTGTTTTCATTAAGAAGGGGAAAATGTAGGTCAAACGTAGGTGTCATTTCCTAAGGGGACACTCTGATAGTCTAACCATGCTCTTTCGGTTGTACCTTTTATGACTTATCGACCATGTAAAGGAAAGTAATGTATTTAGTAAAAGGTTTATAAACATATAATAAATTTCGAATATGTTTCATATAACAAATTCATTATTCTAAATAGAAAAACAAAGAAGCCTGAGTATATGAAATTGAATTAAACGAAATTGATTTTGAATCAAATGAAAAGAACAGTATATCCATTATATATTGTTACTAAGCTTCAACTGTTTAAATAATTAAAAAGGATGGTGGTGGTTTTAATATTAAAAATGTTCTAGTTTATCTGCACAGATGTTTAATAATACCTTTTTTACGATTACGCACGTCACATAACGTGTAAAAGTTTTTCACAACTATTGTTATCTCTGTTTCCTCTTGTTTTATGTTCTTTTCGAAGTTGAGCTTCCGATTCAGGTCAACAGTCCATTCGCGTACGCAGATTCAACTTTACAACTTCCATGATCCCGCAATTCCCTGTGGGACTTTTTTATCTTTGTTTTTTGTTCTTGGCCATAACCCAATAAACGAATAGCTGAAATCGCGAGTCACTTTTACAACCGTCTTTCGAATCGAATTACTCCTCTCTCTTTCGAAGTCCTTTTTCCGATAAAGCGTTTTCCTCCAAGCGTCACAGGTATCTCTACTCCTCTACTGTCGCTTAATTGTGATTGATTTCCGGTGATTTTGTCTTGTTTCTTCTCCTCTTCTCTCCAAAAACAACCTCACGCTTCTGCTATGCCTTCATATCCCTGATACATCAGTTATAGTTATGTTTCTCATAGGGTGCGAAGTACGATGAATCACGTCCTGAGTAGACGAAGTTTTGGTAAATGACATTTCTTTTCATCAAACACAGATTAATGTTTCTAAGTCAATGCTATTTCAGCTTATAAGTATAAATAACATTAGATCTTTTCGATATACATCTAATTTTTTAAAAGCTTGCTTATTTCTAACATATAATAGAGATTTATTAATCTGCAAAGAATAATAAGATATGTGCACGCCCCTTTTCTTTGTGGCATTCTAGCAAAGGTAATCGGGAATTTAAAAATAAAAGGATCCACTCCTTTGAAAGATTGTTAGCAACCCTTTGAGTCTCGTGGTTAGAACATCTCAGCCGTGCATTGTGTCTCACTCATTCCAGAAAAGCTAACGATCCTAGGAACACATGTATACGGTCGAGTACGTCGAAGTCAGTGCATGGCTCACTGCTCCGCAAAAAGGCTTTACAGCTTACACCTTTGCAACGCCTAAGCAGAGAACTACATATAGCT
>JAUELO010000326.1:4850745-4872131 GCA_032357855.1 Amphibolips quercusostensackenii
CCTAAAATTCGGGACGACTAGCCCATCCCCTTTTCCAAGTCCCCCAATCTTTCGGGCCGACTAGACACAGCCATTTAAATTACTTGAACAATTATTCTGGAAAAATTGGAAAGTTACCCCAAAAATATTCTGTATTCAGTGTTTAATTATTTTTAATTCTTTTAAATTGGTTGAAATACTTTTGAACTTCTTTGAATCCTTTTGAATTCTTTTGAGTTTTTTGCAATCTTCTGATTTCCTCCGAATTCCTAGATGTATCTGCATTCATTTCAATTCACTGAATTACTAGAATTTCTTAAATTCGTGGAATTTTCTAAATTCTGAGAACTCCCTGAAACCAAGGTCTTCAAAATAATGAAAAGAATTCAGAGAAATTTAGGACAATTAAAAGAGTTCAGAAAAACTGAAGGAATTGAAGAAGTTCTATAAATTCGGAGAATTTAAAAGATTTGAAGTGATTAAGGACTCTTAGATAATTCAAACAATTTCAAGAATTGAGAATATCAAGGAAATTCATGGAATTCAGAATATTCAAGGATTTTGAAAATTCAAAGAATTTAAGGAATTCAGAGAATTCGGAATACTCAAAAAATTCGGATTATTAAAATAATTCAGGATATTCAACGATTACAGAGATTTAAGAGAATTTCAGATCACTTAGAGAATCCAAGTAATTTCGATAATTCAGAATATTAAAAGAATTCATAAGAATTAAAGGAATTCAGAAGATTAAAAAAATTTTAAGAATTTCATGAATTTAGAATATTTAGAGGATTCTGGAAATTCAGAATACTCAAGGAAATTAGAGAATTCAGAGATTGAAAGGAATTCAGAAATTTAGAATATTCATGAAATTCGTGGAATTAAGAGAATTCGAGGGATTTAGAGAATTCGAGGGATTCAAAGAATTCAGAGAATTCTGAATATTCCAGAAATTTTGAATATTCAAAGAATAAAGGATTTTAAGGATTATGGAGAATCCAGATAATTTCAGAGTATTTAGGGAATTAAAGGAATTTCGAGAGTTCAGAATATTTAAGAAATTCAGAAGAATTAAGGGAATTCAGCTTATTTTAGAAATTTAGATTTTTCAGCGAAAGCACAGAATTTAGAGAATTTAAGGAATTTAGAAGATTAAAATTTTTTTTAAGAATTTCATGAATTTAGAATATTTAGAGGATTCTGGAAATTCAGAATATTTAAGGAAATTTGAGAATTCAACAAATTAAAGGAATTCAGAAATTTAGAATATTCAGGAAATTCGTGGAATTGAGAGAATTCGAGGGATTTAGAGAATTCGATGGATTCAAAGAATTCAGAGAATTCTGTATATTCCAGAAATTTTGAATATTCAAAGAATACAGGATTTTAAGGATTATGGAGAATTTAAGAAGATTGATGGAATTCAATAAATTTGGAGAATGAAGAGTATTGAAGGAATCCAGAAAAATATAGGGAATTCGGAGGATTTAAAAAACTCAAGGAATTTCAAGAATTTGAATATTGTAGGCACTCAGGGGATTTATGATATATTCAAGGAAATCAGAGAACTCACGGAATTTAGAAATTTAAAATACTGAAGAAATTCAGAATGATGAAGAAAATGAGGGAATTCAGAAAATCAAAGAAATTTAGAAGAATCAAAAGAATTTAGATTTGTAAAAATTCAAGAAATTTCAGAAATTCAAAATATTTTAGAATATTCCTAGAAATCAGAAAATTAAGAGAATTCAATAATAAAGGAATTCACAATATTAAAGAAATTCAGGAAATTAAGAAAATTCTATGAATTCACAGAATTATGAAAATTGAAGAAATTTCAAATATTTAAGAAATTCAGGATATTCGAGGATTATAGAGAATTCAGAGAATTTCAGTGCATTCAGGGAATATAAGAAATTTCGAGAATTCAGAGGATTAAAAAAATTCAAGGCATTTCAAGAATTTAAAATATTTTAGGATTTCAAGAAATTTACAATATGATCAAAAAAATCAGAGAATTCAAGGAATTAAGAATTTAGAATATTAAAAAAATGTAGAATAATAAAGAAAATAAGGAAATTCAGAGAATCACAAAAATTCAGAAGAATCGAAGGAATTTAGATTTGTAAAAATTTAAGGAATTTTGAGAATTTAGAATATTTTAAAATCAAGGAAATTAGAGATTTCAGAGAATCAAAGGAATTCAGAAATTTATAATATTTAAGAAATTAAGGGAATTAAGAGAATTCGAAGAATTCAGAGAGTTCCGAATAATCAAGGAATTCCAAATATTCAAAGAAGACAGGATTTCAAGGATTACAGCAAGTTCAAAGAATTTCAAAGTATTTAGGAAATTAAAGGAATTTTGAGAATTTAGAATATTTAAGAAATTCAAAAAAATAAAAGAAATCCAAAGGATTGGAAAAATTCACGTAATTTCAGGAATCCAGAATATTTTGGAAATTTAGAATATTCAAAAAATTTCAAAAAATCAAAAAATTCAAGATGTTCAAGAATTACATGGAATTCAGAAAATTTCAGAGCATTTAGGGAATTCAAGAAATTTTGAAAATTCAGATTCTAAGGAATTAAGGGGATTTAAAAAATGCAAGGAATTTCAAGAATTCCAAATATTTTAGGAATTCAGGGAATTTATAATATATTCAAGGAAATTATAGAATTCAGGGAATTAAGGAATTCACAATATTGAAAAAATTTAGGAAATTCAGAATAATGAAGAAAATAAGGGAATTCAGAAAATTAAAGAAATTTAGCGAATTAAGAGAATTCGAAGGATTCTTAGAGTTCTTAATATTCAAGAAATTAAATAATTTAGAATATTCAAGAAAATCAAGAAATTCAGAATAATAAAGAACATAAGGAAATTAAGAAAAGTCGAGGAATTCAGAGAATTTTGAATATTCAAGAAGTTCTGAATATTCAAGGGATTCAAGATATTCAAGCAGTACAGAGAATGCAGATAATTTCAGAGCATTTCGGGAATTCAAGGAATTTCGAGAATTAAAAAATTCAAAGATTGAAAGAATTTACAATATTGAAGAAATTCAGGAATTTAAGAAAATTTGATGAATTCACAGAATTCTGAAAATTGAAGAAATTTCAAATATTCAAGGAATTTAGGATGTTCGAGGATTATAGAGAATTCAGAGAATTTCAGTGCATTCAAGGTATTTAAAAAATTTCGATAATTTAGAATATTTAAGAAATTCAGAAGAATCTAAGGAATTCAGAGGATGAAAAAAATTCAAGCATTCAAGAATTTAAAATATTTTAGGAATTCAGGAAATTTACAATATGTTTAAGAAAATCAGAGAATTGAAGGAATTTAGGAATATAGAATATTGAAGAAATTCAGAATAATGAAGGAAATAAGGGAATTCAGAAAATTTCAGAAATTCAGAAGAATCCAAGAAATTTAGATTTTTAAAAATTCAAGGAATTTTATGAATTCAGAATATTTTAAAAAGAGGGAAATTAGAGAATTCAGAGAATTAAAGGAATTTAAAAATTTAGAATATTCAAGAAATTGAGGGAATGAAGAGTATTCAAAGAATTTAGAGAGTTCCGAATATTCAAGGAATTCCAAATATTCAAAGAAAACAGGATTTCAAGGACTACAGTAAATTCAAAGAATTTCAGAGTATTTAGGGAAGTAAAGGAATTTCGAGAATTCAGAATATTTAAGAAATTAAAAAAAATTAAAGGAATTCAAAGGATTGGAAAAATTCAGGGAATTTCAGGAATTCAGAATATTTTCGCAATTTAGAATATTTAAAAAATTTTGAAAAATCAAAGAATTCAAGATATTCGAGAATTACATGGGATTCAGAGAATTTAAGAGAATTAAGGGAATTCATGAAATTTTGAAAATTCAGAATATTTAAGAAATTCTGAAGAATCTAAGGAATTCAGGGAATTTATAATATTCAAGGAAATTATAGAATTCAGGAAATTAAGGAATTTAGAATATTGAACAAAATCAGGAAATTCAGGATAATGAAGGAGAGAAGGGAATTCAGAAAATTTAAAAGATTAAGAATATTTAAGAAATTCAGGGAATTAAGAGAATTCGAAGAATTTTTAGAATTCTTAATATTCAAGAAATTAAAGAATTTAGAATATGCAACAAAATCAGGACATTCAGAATAATAAAGAATATAAGGAAATTAAGAGAATCCGAGGAATTCAGAGAATTTTGAATATTCAAGAAACTTTGAATATTCAAGGGATTCAAGATATTTAAGGAGTACGGAGATTGCAGAGAATTTAAGAGCATTTCGAGAATTCAAGGAATTTCGAGAATTCAAAGATATGAAGAATTTACAAAATTTAAGAAATTCAGTAAATTAAGAGAATTCAATGAATTCACAGAATTCTGAATATTCAAGGAATTAAGTATATTCCATGATTACAGAAAATTCAGAAAATTTCAGAGCATTAGGGAAATTCAGTAAATTTAGAGAATTCAACCTTTTTAAGAAATTCAGAAGAATCAAAGAAATTTTAGTGGACTTAAAAATTCAAGGAATTTCAAGAATTCGGAATATTTTCGATAAATTCTGATAATTCAGAAAATTCAAGGAAATCTAAAAATTCGAGGAATTCAGAAATTTACAGTATTTAAGAAATTCAGGAAATCTGGAGAAGTTCAGGAATTTCAGAGCATTTAGGGAATTCAGAGACTGCAAGGAATTTCAGGAAATACAGGTTATTCAAGAGCTTCTGAGAATTTAGAGAAATAAAAAATTGCAGAGAATTTAGGAATTCAGAGAATACAAGGAATCAAAAATATTCGGGAAATTCTAGGAATTCTGAATATTCAAGGATTTTAGGGAATTCAGAGAACTTAGGGATTTTATAGCGTTTAGGGAATTCAGCATATTTCAGGCATTCAGGGAATTCAGATAAATCAAATATTTCAGAAATTTAGGGTATCCAATTTGTCTTTAGCAAAGAAAATTTAATTTTTTAATATTTTTAATTTCTATAGGTTTAAAAAAAATTTATTTTACTAAATTTTATAAAGACTTTATTTATTACAAATTGAAATTTGTGAAATTTTGTTGAAAAAAAGATCTTGTCCTTTCTTATCTTTTTTATCTGACACACTTCTCTCTTCAAAGTTTGTTAGTTTAAATCTCAATTGCTTACACAATTGTTGTAATAAAACATGAAAGTCATCTCGCGAAACTCTGAAGCAATTGTTTTTTTTTTTTTAATAATAATTTTCTACCAATAAAGTGCTCTAGGCACTTTAAGTTTCTCATAAGATTAGCATGTGGAAAATTATACCAAAAAGTTTAATTCACGTAACTAATCCTAATTTAAAAAAACTTAAAATTTTCAAATGTTCAAAATGGCAGTCCCAAAAATTAGGGTCAACAATTGTATTTCCTATGATAATTGCATAAGAATGTTTAAACATTGTAGAAAAATCTAATATATTACTGTCAAGTGAATGGTGCAAGGAAAAATTAAAAATGCTGAAAAATCCAAAATAGCGGCAATTAAATATTCCGCAAATAGCTCATTTTTGCAGTCTATAATTCAATATTTTCAAACTTTGCTATAAAAATAATTGTGGCACTCGATGATACCTAAAGTGAATAATTGTGAAAAAATCTAAGATAGCGTCAAATTAAAAATGGCAAAAATAGCTCATTTTTTTAGTTTTTAATTTACTTTCAAGTTTCCCTCTTTGAAACATTCAAATAATTTTTGCTTCATATATTTTTTAAGCTGGGAATTTCATTTCTGAACATTTGAATAATAAATAACATTTTATGCTAATTGTCGATGAAATAAAAACATATTTACACATAATTTTGAAAATTGAATTCAGATACTGATTTCGCAACATCACCAACACTTAAAAAAATTATGTAATTATAATAGATGTATTTTAAATAAAAAATAAACTTTTATAATAGAAATAATATCCAATATTCAATTACATAATCTGAAAGTAAATAATAAATTTATGTTACTTAATTGACAATAATTAAAATTCAATCCTTTTATAATTTAGTATTGTAAGAAAAATTAAACATACAATAATTCGTTTATCAGCTTACAACATAAAAATGAATATACAATTATTTTCAATAAAATAGTCAAATATTTTTATCTTATATTTTTCTATAAATTTGAATTATTAATAACCTTTTAAACTAATTTCATAAAATATGAAAATATACGTGCATATAATTTTGAAATCAGAATACAGATACTCATTTCACAACATTACAAAAATTTATTAAAATTATATAACTGAAATAAAGGTAATTAATGCATTAATAAACTTATATTATACAAATTATAGCTAATACTGAATTACATTACCTTGAAATAAATAATCACTTCATGTTACTTAATAGAGAAAAATTATAATTCGATCTTTATGTAACTTAATATTGTTAAAAAAAATTAATCAGCTAATAATTCATTAATCTGTTCACATCATACAAAGCATTAAGCTATAATTTTCATATAAACATTTAAATTATTTTTAATTTACATTTTTTTTGAAATTTTCACTTTCATTTCTGAAATTTTCATTTATCAGAAACCTTTTATGCTAATTTTAGAAAAAAATAAACATATTTACACATATTATAAGTTAAAGAATTAAATTCAGATACTCATTTCACAACACCAGCAACATTTAAAAAATTATATAATCAGAATAGGGGTATTTAAAATGAAAATTACCTTTTACTAAACAAATTATATTCAAGTGAATGGTCAATTTATGTTACTCAATTTAAATAATTTAATATCTTAACCCTTATTTAATTTAAAAAAACATTTCAATAGTTTTTACTTTATTCTCTTTCAAATTTAAACTTGCATTTCTGAAAAGTGGATTTATTAATAAACTTTTAAACTAATTTTAGAAAAACCAAGTATGATAAAATCAGTTAATTATTAATTAATCAGTTTACAGCATAAAAAGCATTAAACAATTATTATTAAACAATTATGCATTTCTAAACATTTTATTAATAAATAACCTTTTAAACTGATTCAAATAAAAAGATACATACATATAATTTTGAAAATTGAATTTTACTCGTTTCACAACATCATAAGCATTTCAAAAAAGTATATAATTGTAATAAAGGTATTTAAAAAAATAAAATAACCTTTTATTATAACAATAACAGCCAATGTTTAATTAAATAACCTTAAAGTAAATAATACATTCATGTTACTTAATAAAAAAACAATCCAAATTGAATCTTTATGTAATTTAATATTGTAAATAAAATTAATCAGCTTATAATTAATTAAACAGTTTACAACATAAAAAGCATCAAACTATTATTTTCATTGAAACATTCAAATAATTTTCATTTTATATTTTTTCAGAAAATTTAAAGCATTATTAATCTTTTAAACTAATTATATATCACAGTAAAAAAAAAAACAGAATAATAGTGGTAGTATGATATCTGTGAATGGATGAGAAATGTAGAAAAATGAAAAAATATTTTACTGAGAATGAGCTGTTTTCAAATATTTAATTGACCGCCATCTTGGATTTTTATAAAATTTTTACCTTCATTGTCATTTGTAATTTGTAATGTGTTATTTATTAGAGTTTTCTACAATGTCAAGTTTTCAAGGTTAGAATATTTCTAGAATTACATAGAGATTATCGTACGTAGATAATTAAAATTCAATAAGGCCCTTTAATTTTTATTAAAATACTAATGATTTTCAAAAATTTTTTCAGAATTTTTAGCTTGTTTGGGCATTCTGCTAATTTTTGCCCACGCAAGTAATGCAGCCGATCCAAGTTGTACTTTTCAACTTAATGCACTACCAGGGAAGTCATATTATATAGCCAGCCCAAATTATCCCAATAAATATGCTGGGGCGAATTCCTGTCAGTGGAATATTAGAAGTTCTATGCAGATTCACATTAATTGTGAAGTATTTGACGTTCCCTCGGTGAGAGACTTTTATAAAAATATGTTTAGGAATCAATTTTTGATGTTAAGATATTAAATAGAGTCGACAACTGGTCTTTTATTTTCGGAAAAATGAGAAAAAATCTGCTGCGACCCGGATTTGAACCCGGAACGCCATTATACATGAGTGAAGCGTTGGATCTCAGCAGACCTTTCCTGTTTCTCCTATATCACATGGTGAAGCGGGACTGCATCTACCCTCTGAAACGTTTTTCTAATGAATACTTTACTCTGAAGAATTTCCACCTAATAAGAACATAAATTTAAGCAAATGATGTTATTTTGTTGACCAGGATATAAATTAATTTTTTATATTTAAATACTAAACAGTGTTGATTACTAGTCTAATATTTGGTTTCGGTGGTATACTCGATTAATGCTCAACTCGTGGATGGTGGTGTTCCTGGTTCAAATCCCGGCTTAGGCAGATTTTTTTTTGTTTCTACGAATATTAAGCCAGTATTTGACACATTTTTTGCATTTAAAAACATTGATATAATTTTAATATTAATTTAAACGGTAGATTAACTCAAAAAAAGTCAACTTTTTGTTTGAAAATTTAACTATTTGGTTGCATGTTGAAGTCTTTTCTTGAAAATTCGTCTTTTTCAAATTTAAATGTTCTTTACTTGATATATTAAGTGTTAAGTTTTTTGTTGATGATTATTATTTTCGCATTTGAAAATCCATTATTTGGTTTGAGATGTTTTAAATTTTGTTGATGAAAATTCATATTTCCAGGTCGAAAATTCAACTATTTTGTGGAAAATTCATCTTTTTGTCTTGAAAATTTAATAATTATTTGAATTCTCGAAAATCGTAAAATATTTAGTTTAAATTTATGACATTTGAATAATTTTTAGTTTTAAGTACATATTTGTTCTAACTAAACAAGTTTGAATTAAATGCGTTTAGAATAAATTAAAAAAAAAATTAAGACTGTAACTTCTCAAATTCAAGCCGTAAAAATGAGAACATTTTAGAATTAGGCATTAAAAATTGAATCTTTTTACTTAAAAATTTTCAAAATTACTTAACGTTTCAAATTTAATTTAAAAATTAAAACAATTTCGAATTTATGTAGATGCCTAAAATAGTGCAATTTTAAACATAGGATCATGTTTAGTAATCTTGTTTTGTATTCTTTTTCAAATTAACAATGTAATATCCTGAAATCGTCGTATTTTAATTTATAGATTTGAAAGCATTATTAATTAAAAAATCGAAATATATTTCATTGCGAAAATTTGAAGAATGAATAATAATTTTTAATCAAGTGTTGAAAATTACTTGGTTTGAAACTAAAGTTAAAAATTGTGTTGCTCAAAATCAAAGTAGATAAAAATGAAACTATCTGAAATTGATACGCCAGCAATTAAATAATTTTTTTAAATTTGAAATAATTTAGAATTTAATTCACAATTTCAAAATTCGATAATTTTTAAACGCTTTAAGTTCATGTAAAATAATTAAAATTTTTAAAGGTTAGAGTATAAAATAGTTCTAATATCACAATTCTGTATAAACACAATTTTTAAAGTCTTAAATGAACTTCAAAGTCGTTTAATTTTCAGCGTTTCGTAGTAAAAAATTTTTCGATTTTAAACGGTGAAATTATTATTTAATCTTAGACAAATTTGTCAAATGAATTGTAATGTTGAATTACATTTTTTTAACAACAATTCAAACTTCTAGAATTTCAGAAGCTTTGAGTTTGAAACATTCAATTTCAAATTGTTGCTTGAAATTGAAAATTACTTAAATTCAAAAGTTTTTAGTTATCCACTATTAAACTTTTATTGATTTTAATTAGAAATTATTTAATTTCAATTTCTTTGAACTTTACATGATCCAATTATTAAAGTTCTAGTCTGAAAATAATCAATTTTTAACGTTTTAAAATTAACATATTTTCGAAATTTCAATCTGAAATCATTCACTTTCAAGATTCTTCAATTACAAAAATTCATCCAACTTTAAAAATTATAGTCTGGAATTTTTTAATTCAGAGAGGCTTTTTATTAAAAACCTTTCAATTTTAAACACTTTCAATTTGAAATTCATTAATTTTAAACGCTTTTATTGAGCAATAATACAATTTTAATGAGAAATTATTAAATATTAGTTATTGCTTCAACAATTTTTTAAACTAAATTCAAATTCTTAAAAATAATGGATCTTTAGATTGTCTATATTTTTAATGTTAGGAAATAAAAATCCAGATACGTAAACGCGCACTTCCCGTGCATCTATTTATTGCCAGTACTGTGATATTTCAAATTAAACTATTTATTTGAACAATTTCTTGAAATAAATATTGAAATTTATTTACCTAAAATTTTAATTAAATATTTAACGAATTTAATACAAAAATTCCTAAAGCTTAATGTTTTGCAATATCCCAAAAGAGAAAAAGCTCCTTTTTTGACAAAAGTTAATTTATAGCCTTTAAAAAAGACCCCAAAAATGTATTACATTAATTTTTAAATATCAATATAGAATCTAGAAAAGGTATCAATTAATGCCAATTTCGCAAAATTTCAATGGATTTTGATGAATTAAATTTTTTTTTTTACCAAACATTAAAGAATATTTAAGAGACATTTAATTAAATAAAATTAATTTATATATTTTTCTTTTTTGCAGAGTAATAATTGCCTATTGGATCAAGTTCTTGTATACTTAAGCGCAAGACAAGGTCCATTACGATTGTGTGGAAATGGTACATTTAGTAGAGATTCGGAAGGTTTGCAAATGGCGGTTACCTTCCGGTCTGCTCAGAACACACCCGGGGGAAGATTTGCTTGTTATGTTCAAGCCATTCAACCCGCTGAAACTTGTAGATGTGGCTGGAAAAAACCGGTATGTAAGATAAACAACACATTTAATATTAATAACAATAAATTAATAACAAATTAGTCAAAGTAGGCGCCGTTCGTATACAAAAAAGGATCTTGTAGCCTATTAAGACTTTAAATAAGTTGTTCAAAGCTTCCCCTTCCTTAATTTCCCTACTCTACTTCCCTGCGCCCCCTTCATTCACCTACTTCCCCTCTCCACCGCAACTTCCCCTCCACGCCCTACTACGCCGTCCCTACATCCCTTCCCGAACCTTCAACTGCCGCTTGCTCCCTTCCTTCCACAACTTCTTTAACCTTTCCTCACTTCAGCAGCCAACATTCCACATCCCATACTTCCCCATATCACATTTCCCCATATGACATTTCCCCATCCCACATTTCCCTTACTTCCCGTATCCCTCACTTCCCCTACTCCATAATTTTCGCACCACTACTTCCTCTAGTACCTCCCCCATCACTTCCAATACCATCCCTTCCCTCATTTCCTAACAATTCTCCCACTTGCCTCCACATAATTTCCCCCTACTCACTTCCCCTATTTCTATTTTCCTCATTCTCCCTCACTTCCACTACTTCCTCACTTCTTACTTCCATTCCTCTCATTTACCCTCACCCTCACCATTTATTTTTTTACTGGGAATTTTTAAAATTCCACAACTTCTTCTACCTCTCCTCACTTCCCAGTTAACATTCCCCATCTTGTACTTCCGCATTCCGCATTTCCCTTACTTCCTATACTTCGTACTCCCCCTACCTCCTGATTTCTCCACCCCTTACTTTCTCTTTTACCCCACTCTTTACATCCTACCATTTTTTCCACTTGCCCTCCCATAATTTCATACCATTCACTTCCCCTACTTCTACTTCCTTTTTTTTTCTCTTGCTGACTCTACTTTCTCTCCTATTGCTTCTATTCCCCCTAATTCATCCTTATCCTCATTCTTTTTTGATCGGGAATTTTTCAAAAATTCTACAACTTCTTCCACCTCCTCTCACTTCCACAGCCAACATTCTACATTCTGTATTTCCCCACCCAGATTTCCCTCATTTTCCATATCCCTTGCTTCCTCTATATCCTCATTTTCCCACCCCTCCCTTCCTCTAGTACCTCTCTCTTTATATCTCATACCACCCCTTCCATAATTTATTACGAATTCTTCCACTTCCCCTCCCATAATTTCCCTCCCATGACTTTCTCTATTTCTACTTCCCTCATTTCCCCTTATTTTCTTTACTTCCTCACCTCTTACTTCCATTCCCCTTATTAACCCTCACCCTAACCCTTTATTTTTCAACCGGGAATTAAAAAAATTTTTCAACTTCTTGCACCTCTCCTCACTTCCTCAGCCAACATTTCCCTAACTTCCCATACACCTCACTTTCCCCATCACCTTATTTTTCCACCCCTTTCTTCCCCAAGTACCACTAATTTCACTTCTTATATTACCTCTTCCCTTATTTTCTAACAATTCTTCCACATTCCTTCATTTCCCATCACTTACCATACTTTCCTACACCTTACTTCCATTTCCCTCATTACCCTTACCCTAACCCTTTATTTTTTGACCAGGAATTTTTCAAATTTTGAGAAGAAATATCTGTCCTATCACTGGAAATATCACATGATATAAAGCAGTTAGAAATATGTTTGATTTTAATGTCTTTTTTTAAATTTTAAGTTGAATTATTACTTTTTTCAATCATGAAATCATCCAAATTACAAAGCATATTTCTCAAATATTTTACTTTAAAAATGGTCCATTTTAGATCTTTATTTTTAAAAGTTTATTTTCAATCAAAGAATTTTAAAATGCAATTTTTAAGGGACGACTGAAAAATCCCGAAAAGTAAAATTCCCCAGTTGGAAGATTTACAAACAAGGAAAATTCCTGCAGAAAATTGTAGAAATGTAAAATTCACGAATTTAAACAATTAATTTCTTTTATGATTATTATTTATTGATTAACAATGCAATAAAAAAAATATTTTTACAAAAAATTATTATTAATTAATGTCTAATGTTTTTAAATTATTCTTTGAATTTAAAATAACAATAATTTAGAAAAAATTTCATCCAGAAATATATTTTTTTATTATTGTTTTTTTTAAATTCAAACTGTAATTTTAACAATTTTAAACATTAATAATATTTTTTGATAAAAATATCTGATTATTGTAGTTTTAACAAATAAATGATACTCATACAAAAATTTTTAATTGTCGAAATTCGGGAATTTTATAATTTAAGAATTATCTAGTTCGGGTATTTTATAATTCGGTAATTTTCTGTGAGAAATCTTATTATTCAGGAATTTTCAAATTCGCTCATATTATAAACTGTTTGGGGACTTTATTATTCGGGATTTTTATACTTCGGAAATTTCATTATTCCGGAGTTTTATTATACAGGAATTTCATTATTTGCGAATTTTCCAACTCGGGAATCTTATTATTCGAAAATTTTATTATTCGAGAATTTTATTATTCGTGAATTTTTCAGTTCAGGAATTTTATTTTTCGAGATTTTTAGTTGTCCTGTTTTGAAGTCATAAGCAATTAAAAATTTAAAGCTTTTGAAAATGAAATTGTTGGATAAAGAAGTTTTAAGTTTTTCAACTGTAGATATAAATAATTAAGTGGTTTTTAAAATTGAACTGCATTTTGGGTATTAAAAATTAAATAATAATTGATATTACAAGGTGCTTCAATTCAAATTTAAATCCTATTCAAATCACATTCAAGTCAGTGTGATCAATTTAAAATTTGAAAGTTACAATTTTAATTGTTCTTTGTAAAATTTGTTTAATTTATAACTAAAAATGTTAAATATTGAGGTATATATTGCAATTAAACAATTATTAATTTCAAACGATTCAAAATAAAAATAATTTAACTTCTAATTTAAAAAGGGTTCAGTTACAAAAAATTGTAAATCGTTTAATTTTTAATATTTCTTACTTAAAATTGTTTAAAATTGTATAATTTGAAGCATTCATAAATTTATTGATTTATTCTTCAATGTAGAGGATTGAAAATGATCACGTGGAATTTAAACGACTGAAAAATTCCTAAAAATAAAATTCTCCACATTGTAAAATTCGCGAATAATAAAATTAACGAAATTATAAAATTCTTAAACATTAAAATCCCAAATTTGCGAATTCCCCAATAATAAAATTCCCGAAAATTTATAATATTACCGAATTTAAAAATTGCCGAATTATAAAATTCTAGAATTCAAACAATCAAAAAATTTTTTTCTAATAAATATTATTTGTTTATTACAAATAAAATAACTTATATGCTTAAAGTTTTATAAAATTATTGTTTGTTTTTAAAATAACAATAATTGCATACAATTTTTATAAAAAGTAAATTTAAGAAACGTGCGGCTCGAACGAAAAAAAAAATCTTTCTGAAATTTCTCCGAACCTGATAACATTATTAAAACAAACTTTGCAGGATTTAATTCATCACAAATTCATTTCAAATTTTCGTTTTTTTAAATAAAAAATTTGATTTTTGAGAACAGTTTTTGTAATTTTTTTATTCTGTGCATATTTAAAAAAAATTGCTTCCACAAATATATTTTTTTCTATTATTGTTATTTTAAATTCATTTAATAATTTTAAAAACTTTAAACATTAAAAAATATTTTCAGCTAAAAATATTTAATTGTCGTATTTTTAATATATAAACAATATTGATTAAAAAAAATTTTTTAAATCTTTAAGTTCGAGAATTTTCTAGTATGGATATTTTTTAATTTGGCAATTTTTTGTCAGTAATTTTATCATTCTGGAATTTTCTAATTTGTTAATATTATCAACTATCGAAAATTTTTGTATTCGGGAAAATTTTAATTCGCAATTTTTATATTACAGCAAGTTTATAATTTCGGAAATTTCATCAATCAGAAATGTTATTATTTGGAAATTTTAATATTTGGGAGTTTTGCAGTTCGGGTATTTCATAGTATCAGGAATTTTATTGTTCGGGATTTTTCAGTCATTCCGTGGAATAATATTTTTTTATCGGAAAAATTTAAACTGTTCAAATCATACATTTTAAAATTTGTAAATTTTTCAATTTTACGGCATTCAATTCACAGTTCTCTTTTTATTTCTTTGAACGAAACAATTTTCATCATTAGAATTTCAAAATTTTCAATTTCAATGATCGTGAAAAATTTCTGCGAACCGGGAAATGTCGGGGAATTTTTTTCTGGATTGAAACGGCGACCCTTGTTGTTAAATACTTGATTGGATGCATGCCAGTTTGTTCTTTTAAATTTTTTGGAACTTTGTAAATCGACATTTTCAAATAAGAAATTTTAATTTTTAAACGTTAGTTTTAAAAATTATAATTTAAATTTTAAATGATTATTTGATAATAAGAGCAAGAATTTTTTCTTAACATTTTTCTAGGATACCATACTTTGTAAACTTTTTTACACTTTCAAAGAGATGAGAAAAATAAAATTATGAACAAAAGCTTAAAATAAGACTTATGTTTTATTTCAGAAAGAAGATTTCAAGACAATTTTTTTTTAATTTTTGTAGAATTTTAAGAAATCTTAGGAAAAGTTTGAATTATTTCAGAAGATATTTCGAAGTCCCAGAAGTCTAAAAAAAAATTAAACAGTAATTTAAAATTTAAAAGGTGTTCAAAAAAATTGTAAGAAACTGTAGATTTTCTTTTAGATTTTAAAATAACGTTTTGAAGCTATTCAAGAATTTTGAAAGGTTTTATTAGGGTTATAATCTTTTTTCTAAATTTTCCAGGAAAATTGAAATTGATTTCCTATTTTCAAAAACTAATTTCAAGAAAGTATTTTTAAACATTTTGAAACATTGAAAATAATTTCCGGAAATTTTAGAAAAAATCCGAAATATTCTAGAAAAGATTTAAAATATATAAGAATTTTTAAAGAGTTCCGATTCATAACATATTTAAAAATGTTTTAAAAAATTGGTGAAATCCTATAAAATAAAATAAAAAATTCTCAGTAATTTTCTAGATATTTTTTTTACTTATCTGAAATCTTCAATATTTTTTTGAATTTCTTGAGGAACATAAGATAATTATATTCAGGTAACATTAAAGTAAATGAAGAAAGAAACATAAAAAATGAATATTTGTTTGAAATTTTCATTTCGTATTACAAATGATTTTCTGCTTCGAATTAATATTTGATTTAAATTTTGATTTTGACACATACGAAATTTTAAATAATCTTTTTGAATTTTCTCAGAAATCTTAGGAAAATTATATTCATATAACAATAAAAACAAATAAGCCTAAAAAATAAAGAGCTATTGGAAATTTTTTTTTGTATTAAAAATTATTTTGTCCCCAAAAGCAAAAATAATTCATTTGTATTTTTCAGACAAGAATAGTAGGTGGTGAAAATACTGGAGTAAACGAATTTCCTATGATGGCAGGACTCGTGGATGCTAATATAGTACAAGTTTTCTGTGGTGCTGTAATAATATCCAACAGATACGTTTTGTCGGCGGCACATTGTGTGGCGACTAAACAAATACAGGAATTCGGTGTTCTTATTGGTGATCACGATGTCTCAACTGGTATGTATTTTTATTGCAGACTATCAAGTTGTTAAAATTTCCCCCTCCTATCCTCTCCATTCCCTTTTCCCGTCTTCTTCATCCCTAATCTCGTCTCGTCTCAAGTCAGGTCTCGTCTTGTCTCGAGCCTCGCCTCGAGTCAAGTCTCGAGTCTTGCCTCGCTTCGCCTCGCTACGCCATGCCTCGTCTTCTCGTGTCGCCTCATCTCGTGAAAAAGTATGATGGGCGAACACCCGGACAAAACTAAAAGGATTTTTGTTCGGAGCTACAAAACCTAAATAATAATAATCTTCCAATTCATTAATTTTAATAATGGAAAATAATTCTACAGAAATGCAGTATTGAAAATTAAGCATTTTGAAATTAAAAAGTAGAAAATAGTATTTCAAATCGATACCTTAGTGATTAAATAATATCTTTAATTTTGAGTAATAATTTTAAAGTTCTGAATAATCATTTTAAACGCTTAATTTTCTAAAATTTGTATCCCTTATAAGTTTTAATTTTGAAATTGAAATTGGAATAGTTGAATTTTAAAAAGTATAAGCAATTATTAGATTTTTTTTAGTTTTTAGCGATTTAAATTTATTAAAAACAATTTCAATTATAAAGGTTTAAGTGTAAGACAGTGTTAATATCACACTTTTTGGCGACTAAATATTTTTTAGTTCCAAATGAAGTTTGGATTCGCTTAACTTTCAACTTTCCGTATTATAAATTTTTCCATTTTTAAACCTTACCCTTTATATTTACTATTTATTCTGAACAATTTTTATAGAGTAATTTAATTTCAAAGGTTTATAATTCAAAATTTTGCGTTTTAAATAATGAAATTAATGATAAATTTATTTTTTGATCTTACCAATAATTTTATAATGAATTTTGATGCTTAATTTAAATTTTTTCATGTATTAAAAACATAAAATTCTAGAATTTAAGAAGCTTTGACTTTAAGACATTCAGTTTAGCTTTGAATTTCGAATTGCGAAATTTTAATCGCTTCAAAATAAAAATTATTTAAATCAAAAAGTTGTTAATATTTAATTATTCAATTTTGAATCATTTTAATAAAAGATAATACAATTTTAACTTCTTTTAATTAAAAATGATCCAATTCTCAAAATTTCAGTCTGAAATTATTCAATTTTTAGCATATTGAAAACGTCTTATTTTAGAAATTTTAATCTAAAATCATTCAATTTTGAGATTCTTCGATTCTCAATCAAATTATTCAACTGTGTACGCTCTAAATCAGAAATTATATAATTTCAACTCCTTTCTAATATAATGTCAATTTTCAAAATTTTAATCTTGAAATTTCCAATTTTGCAAGCTTCTGATTGAAATTTTTTTAATTTGAAAAACACCTTCAATTTCAAACTTTTCTTTTTTAAACATTTTTATTTAGAAATTATGCAAGCTTGATTTCTTTTTATTCCATTCTAAATTTTGTCCTCTTTCAAAATAGCACCTAATCTAAAATTGTTTGATTTGAAAAATTTTAAATTCAAATTAGCTCAATATATAAAAAAAATTTCAAACGCTTTCAGTTAAAAATTATTAATTATAAGTTATTTCTTTAACATTTTTTAAACCAAATATTTAAAAGTTTATTATACTGGATTTTGAAATTATTACTATTTTTAATGTTAGGAAATGAAAATCCATACGTGAATGCAGACTTGCTTTTACTGCTAGTCCATGTAATAATTTACCATCAAGAGTGTCAATTTATTCATTCTAAAACAAGCTACAATCCAAATATGACCAATTTTCTGCAAAATAGTTGAATCCTCAACCAAAAAATATTTTTAATTCAAATGATTAAATATTTGCAAAAAGACTTGTTTTCTACAAAATAGTTTAATTTTTTTAAGCAAACATATGAATTTTCAACAAAAAAGTTAATTTTCAACAGAATGGTTATATTTTTCACCAGATACATGAGTTTTTTACTAGAAAGATTAACTTTCTACTAAGAAAGACGTTAATTTTAAATAAAAGAACAGTTAAAGTAATGAAATTTTTTAGTCAAGAAAAGAAAATATCTTTGGCAAATTATGATATAAAGGAAAAATAATTTTGAATACAAAATAAAAAATTTATTTTTTAAGGCTCTCTGCTTATTTGAATTAAGGTTATATAAATATAATTTGTCTACGTTTTGCAAGAAAGTTCAAAACAATTTTCGAAGATTTCAGATATTTCGAAAAGGAATCTAGAAAATTTCTAATAATTTTTCTTTTATCTTACAGGATTTCCAAAAATTTCAGGAAAAATCTAAGTCATTCTGAAAAATATTTAGGACTTTTTGTTGCTTGGAAAAAATTACAAAAATTATACGAATCTTCTGTATTGGTTTTTGTAAATTGTCTAAATCTTTTGTAATTTTTCCAAATCTTTTTATATGTTCTCTCAAAGTTGATTTTTTAAATTAAAGAATCACTTTAAATATTCCACGATCCAGAAAAGACCAATTTTCTACAAAATAGTTGCATCTTCAACCAAAAAATATTTTTAACCAAAAAAGATTAAATATTTGCCAAAAGACGAGTTTTATACAAAATAGCTTAATTTTTTAAAGCAATAATATGAGTTTTCAACATAAAAGTTAATTTTCAACAGAATAGTTGAATTTTCCACCAGGAAGATTATTTTTCTACCAAAAAAGACGAATTTTTAATTAAAATGTTGAATTATTAACGAAAAATATAATAGTAGATATTTAAATCTAAAGAGATGTTAATTTTGAATAAAAAGAGTTAATGCATAAGAAAACGAATTTTCAACAATATAGTTGAATCTTCAACAAAAAAAAGATTTTAATTTAAATCCAAAAAGTTGCAATTTTAATTTGAAATAAATGGAATTTCTATCAGAAAAATGTTAAATTTTAACTAGAAAATATTGTTCAGTCAAAAATAGAAAACATCTTTGGCAAATTATAATTTGAAGGAAAAATCATTTTTAATACAAAGTTGAAAATTTACTTTTTAGGTCTCTGTGTTTGTTTGCTTTAAGGATATTTGAATATAATTTGTCTAGGTTTCGCAAAAAGATCTAAAACAATTTTTTAAGATTTTAGGTATGTCGAAAAAGAATCTAGAAAATTTCTAACAATTTTTTTGTCTTACAGGATTTCCCAAAATTTTAGAAAAAATTTAAGTTACTCTGAAAAATATTTAGAACTTTTTGGTGCTTGAAATTTTTTAAAAAAATTAAATAAATCTTTTGTATTGGTTTTTGAAAATTCCTGAAATCATTTGTAATATTTTAAAACCGTTTTAAATATTCTCCTAAAATTGATTTTTTAAAATTAGGAATCTCTTCAAATATTCTGTGGAATCTTAAGAAGTTTTTTTTATTATCTTGAAGCCCTTCAAAATTTTATTCCATATTCATGAAAAATCTACATTTTATTAAAAATTTTTAAAATCTTTATAATTAGAAATTATTTCTGAAATTTTTTTAAAAACTTCTAAATGACTTAACATTATGCAATTTTTTCCTAAATCTTTGAAGAAACTCTGATAAATTAAAAAAATTGCCTTAAAATCTTTTAGATTCTTTTTTGATATTCTTTTAAATCTTTTGAAATATTTTGAGATATTTTTAAATATTTTTAAAAAATGAATTTTGGTAAATAAAAAAATCATTTTAAATTTTCCCAGAAAATATAAGAACATTTTTTTTATTTTCTTAAAACCTTTCCAAATTTTTAAAAAGCGTCCACCGTTTTTTCAAAATCTTAAAAATCTAAATTTTGTTCTGTATCTGTTAAAATTTTTTCAGGTTAAAAATTATTTATGGATCTTTTTAAACCTCTAAATAACTCTTAAATTTATTATAATTTTCTTTTGAATTTCGTAATCTTTTAAAACTGAAAAATTGTGCATTAACATCTTCTACATTTTTTTCCGTAATTTTAGGTAATCATTTGAAATGTCTTTATATACATGAAAACATTTTCTGAAAGTTGAATTTTCAAAATAAAAAATTAATTAAAATTTGTCCTGAAATTAAAAAAAAAATTTATTTCATAATTTTTAAAAACCTACATTTTGTGTACAATTTTTTGAAAACCTTTCAAATCAAAATTTTTTTCAATCTTCTTAAAACTTCTAAAACCTCAAAATATTTTTTGAAATAATGGAAAGTTTAAATAATTTTTTTTTTAAACACTGCAAAAATTAAAAGATTTTCTCAAAATCGTGCAGGTTACTTTTGCGGCATGTATTACAAATTAAAATTTTCAAATCGTAAAATTAATTAAAAAAAAATAAAACCTAAATCACTTTCAATTTTCCCAGAAATGTTATTGTCGGTACTGGTAATTGTTTTGCTACCGGTACCAACGGTTCTCTTCGTAACTCAAAATATTCTAAGTTTTTGTCCATAATTTTACTTTTTTTATCTATTTGAAATTGTAAGAAAGTTACAAATTATTAAAGTATGGTATCAAAATTTCGATATCAGAATTATTTTCTAATATTAGAAAAACATTTAAATGAACATTTTTTCTTTTATCAATTATTTCCATCAATTTTATTAGATAGGATTTAAAAATTTTAAGTAATTTTTTAAATTTCAGGCATTGATGCGAATGCAACTCTTTTACGAGTTGCGGGTTATATTATACATCCTTCGTATGTAGTTAATAAACGAAACAGCAATTTCGATATTGCTGTAGTAGCCGTTGTTGGTTCCATTCAGTTCACCAATGAAATTGGTCCAGCCTGTCTTCCATTCCAACACAATCGTGACAGTTTCAGTGGAGCTGTTGTCGAAATTCTAGGTAAATTTATGTTAAAAAATTAAATTTGTAACCAATTGAATATAACTATAAAAACATTTATTTAACTATAATCATTTGGCGTTACTGGTAAATTCAATAACGCTCTTTTTGTTGAGTTGCCAAAAAAATTTTAGCTCAATAGCTATAAATAAAATATTTATAG
>JAUELO010000326.1:4888611-4899382 GCA_032357855.1 Amphibolips quercusostensackenii
GTGGCGTGACAGACCAGCTGGATAGGAAGCATGCTAAGCCGGAGGCGACTCAAAACCGGGTGGGGCAAAGGCCAAGTCAGGGGATTAGAGCCACGGGGGTGCCCACAAGGGGGTGTGCTGTCACCGCTTCTGTGGTTCATTGTAGCGGATGGCCTTCTGCGTCATCTAAATAATCCTAAAATGCTTGCATTGGCTCTACTCTACTTTCCTTAAACTAAGGCTCCTATATGCGCCCGTGGTCTGGTGGCCACGGGAGGAACTTAAAACGATGCAGGACAAGCTGTGACGATGACAAACGTAAGCGTTAAGGGGTTTAATAGTAGCATTAACGACTACGCTTACAGTGGTGATAGGATTCATGATCTGTGAAGAGCTCCTACACGTCGCGATAACTGCGAGGGCGGCTCACGCGATGGGCGATTATAAATATTATTTGCAGAATTTTTAAAGACTATTAAAAAAAATGGTCAAAAAGCGAATATTACTGCTTTAATGATGAGCTTTCATTAACAAATTTATGAACCGTAACTAAAATTTGCAATTGGCGGTCCCCCTTTTTAGTTAGATTTAGTGTTTAACATCGAATATGTCAATTGTGAAAACACATACCTTTTGAAAGAACGTGGTCACCAATAAGAACGGCAAGTTCAGTAGTTTTTCTATTTCTCAAACAATGAGCTGCTGTCAAGACATGCTTGTTTGATATTATACTACCACCACAAAAAACTATTTTGTATATTGGATCAACAATTCCTACCATCATGGGATATTCATTTACTCCTGTATTTTCACCACCAACTATTCTTGTCTAAAAAGTTAGTTAAAATTAGAACGATGTAATAGTCTTTGGGAATTTCATTAAATTTTTTGAATTAAGGTTATTAATTAAAATTGTAATTTTTTTTCAAAAATAATTATCCCAGCATTAAGACATATTTCCAATTGTTTGAGATTCCAAAAATAGTTTGCATTTGGAAGAAGTTATGGTCGTCGAAAATGTAACTAAAATAAAAATAAAATTAATTTCTAAATATTCATAATTTTCTATTTTGCATAATTATGTATAATTAAAAAAAAAACTTTTATTTGAAATTGTGATCTTTTTTTTTTAATTTTCTTAAAAACTATCTAAATTTTATTTACAATTTTTTAAAGTGCACAGGATTAATTCATTAAAATTTTTCAAGATTAAATAAATTTTTTTTAAAACATAAATGAGACCCAATCCAATTTTGTACGATCGACAAATCAACCATTCTCTAAAAACAGCAACAATCGAGGGGGCGTATTCTTTAAGCGCTTAGGATTACCTGAGATTACTCCTGTTCAATTTTCAAAAAAATATTTCAACTTTTAATCAAATATTTCAATTTTCAATCAAAAACGTGAACTAATAACGAAGAAGATTAATTTTCTACTGTAAAAGACGATTTTTGAACAAAATACCTAACTTTCCAACGAAGTAGTTGAAGTTTCAACTAAACAGATGAATTTTCAACTAAGAAAAATTAATTTTCTACCAAAAATTCAATAGTTAAATTTTTACTTCAAAGTTTATTTTCGACAAGACACATGAATTGTCGAGAAAAGTGTTAAATTTTGAACTTAAGAAATTAAATTTTTAACTAAAGAAATTAATTTTCCAACTGAAGAAACTAATTTTTTAACTAAAATGATAAATCCTTAATTGCAATAGTTAAATTTTTAATTAAAAATAAATTTTTAACCAAAAAACAACAATTTATCAACCAAAAAATTTAATTTTTAAAAAACTAATGAATTTTCAACTAAACAGGATACATTTTTCAAAAAAATGGAATAGTCACATGAATTTTCAGTTTAAAAATTAAATTTAACCAAATAAGAACAAGTTTTCATCAAAATATATAAATTTTTAATCAAAAACATGAATTTTCAACTAAAATTATGAATCTTTAATTGGAATAGGTTAATTTTATGTTACAAAATAAATTCTTAACAAAAAAAAACGATTTCTTAAGAAAATATTTGAATTTTCAGCCAAAGAGATGAACTTTTGACTTAAATTATAAATTCTTCACTGAAATAGGTCAATTTACAGTTAAAAATAAATTTTTAAGCAAAAAAACAATGATTTTTAAAAAATTGATCAATTCTCAACCAAAAAAAAATTACCACCAAAATAATAAAATGTAAGCCAAAGAAATAACTTTTTAACAAAATTAACTAAAAAAGAAGATTTCTAACAACAAAAATTAATAGTTCACATTTGAAAAAAAAACATTCATATTTTAAATTAAAAACTGTTGAATTGACCAAAAAAATAATAATTTTTAATAAAATTGTTTAATTTGCAACAAAATAGATCAAGTTTCAAATAAATAGTTACATTTTCAAACAAAAACACGATTTTTCAATACAAGAAGCTTCACTTCTTACCCAGAAAGACAAATTTAAAACAAAATACATGAATTTTTAACCAAACAGATAAATTTTCAACTAAAATGATGCATCTCCAACGCAAAAATAAATTTTTAACAAGGTAGTTGAACTTTCAACCAAGTAATTATATTTTCGAAAAAATGCATTTTCTACTAAGAAGATTAATTTTTTACCAAAAAGTCGAGATATCAGCAAAGCACATTGATTTTTAACAAAAAACTCAATTTTCAACCAAATGGTTGAATTTTAAACTAAAGAAGTAGAATTTTCAACCAAAAACTTACTTTTTCACAAAATAACTTTACATACAAAAATAGAATAGTTTCGGTTTACTTCCCCTACTCATCCTCCTCTCACTTGCCATCATTCCTCCTACTTCACCTTACTCCCCTCGTCTCGTTACTCCTCTCTTTCTCTGATTTCTCTCTCCTAATTTCAACTAATTTCCCCTTCGCCACACCCCTCATTACCCATCACTTCCCTTACTTCCCCTTCCTTAATTTTCCCTTACTTTTCTTTCTTCCCCTGCTCTGATTCTCCTACTTTCCCTCTTCTGATTTCCCCACACTATTCCTACTCCTCCTGTCATCATTTTCCCTAATTCTTCCTACTTTCCCATCCATAATCCCCTCCCCCTTCTAACACTCTTATTATTTCCCCTAGCTTCCCCTACTCCCTTTCTTATCATTTCGACGCGCTTACCCTACTACCTTTTCCTTACTTTCCCTTCGCATACTCCCTTTATCACCCCCACTTCAGCTTTCTTATTCCACCTCATTTCCCTACTTCCACACCGTTACTTTTCGTCACTTCTCCTACTTCCCTATCCCTAATTTTCCTACACTTCCCTAATTCTTCTCCTCTCATTGACCCTCACTTCCTCTACTTTGTCACCCCTAATTTTAATTCAATTTTCCTTCGCTCTACCCCTAATTACCCACCAATTTCCCGACTTTCCCTTTCTTCATTTTCCCTTACTTCCCCTTCGTTCCTCTGCTCAAATTCTCTTACTTCCCCTCTCTTAATTTTTCCTCACTTCCCCAACTCCTCTTCTCCTTATTTCTTCTAATCCTGCCTACTTTCCCACCCATTATTTTCCCTCACTTTACCTACTTCCACTGTCATCATTTCCTCTACAACCTCTTTTATCATTTCGCCTCGTTTACACTACTACCTTTTCCTTACCTTCCCTACATATACTTCCCTTATCACCCTTTCCCTTCCTTATTCCCCGTCATTTTGCTACTTCCTCACTCTTATTGCCCGTCACTTTTTCTTCTTCTTTCCCATCCCCAATTTTCCTACACTTATCCTTATTCCCTTCCTTTCATTACTCCTAACTTCCACTAATTCCTTATCCCTAATTTTAACTCGCTTCTCCTTTGCCTACCCCTAATCACCCATCACTTTCCCTACTTCTCCATCCTTTTTCCCTTATTTCCCTTACTTTCTCTGCTCTTATTCTCCTGCTTCCTCTCTCCTAATTTCTCCACACTCTTCCTACATCTCCTGCCCTTATTTCCCCTGATTTTTTCTACTTTTCCACCCATAATTTACCCTCACTCCCCTCAATTCACTCTCATTATTTCCCATAGCTTCCGCTACTTCCTCTTTTATCATTTCGCCTTCCTTACCCTACTACCCTTTTCTTAGTTACCCTACGTACACTCTTCTCAATACCCCTTACTTTCTCTAATCCATCACCCCTTATTTCAACTCATTTCCCCTTTACCCAACTCCTTATTATAAATCACTTCCCCTTTCTTGATTTTCCCTTGCCCCTCTTACTCCCCCTGCTCTCATTCTCCTACTTCTCTTGACTTTCTTTCCCCTAATTTTCCCTACTTTTGAACCCATCATTTTTTCTCACTTCTCTTGCTTCTACTTTCATAATTTCCTTCGGCTTCTCCTACTACCTCTCATTATTTCGCCTCGCTTACCCTACTACACTTTCCTCATATCACCTTATTCCCCTTCCCTCATTATCCCTTACTTCTTCTACTTCCTCATCCCTATTTTTAACTTATTTATTCTTTCTTCATCTTTCATCACCTATTACTTCCCCTACTTCCCCTTTCTTAATTTTCTCTTACTCCATTCACTTCCCTGCTTGTATTCTCCTACTTCCCCTTTCCTAATTTCTCCTTATTTTCGCTACTTCTTCTGCCATTATTTCCCCTAATTATTTCAACTTTCCTACCTATAATTTCTCCTCACTTTCCCTACTTCCACACTCATCATTTCCCCTAGCTTCCCCTAATACCTCTCTTATCATTCTGCCTCGCTTAACCAACTACCTTTTCCTCAGTTTCTCTACTTACACTTCCCTCATTACCCCTTCTTCCCTTTCCTTATTCCTTCTCATTTTCCCACTTCTCCACACTCTTTCCTCGTTCTACATCCCTAATTTACCTAAACTCCCACTAATTCCACTCCCCTTATTCCCCTCACTTTCCTAAGTACCCCACCCAGTATTTTTCCTCACTTACCCTCTTTGGAAAAAAGTACGACGTACGGATGAAAATATGAATACAACAATAGGGGTTTTCTACCCGGGGCTACAAAACCTTAAAAACTATTGGTCCTTAAAAAAAATTGTAATCACAAATTAAAAGTAACATTTTAAAATCAATTAGGTATATTTTTATAAATGAAAAATTGCTTTTGTAAAGTAATACATCTTTCGCCGAAAGTTTATCTTTTTCTAAAGAAAGGCACATTATTTCAAACTAATATTTCTATTCTAGAATGTAAATCTTGGTTTCTTTAATAAGCTTGGAACTTAATATTTTATATATTCATTGCATTATTATCGATCTTATAATCATTGGTCCTATTATAGATTGATCTTTAAATTTCACTTTCTTTCAGAATATGGAAATGCGGTGGGGCAAAGGTGACTTTGCTAATAACATCGCTATTATTTAACATTAATAATTCTACTTTGCATTAAATAAATCCATTTTATTATAGAGTGTGCTATTTACTAAAATCTTAAAAATTGACATCGTAAAAGCAAAATTATGCAGAAAACAGTTTCGACAATGAAAGAATGTAAGATTCGTTAGCAAAAATATAAAGTATTCAACATTAATGGCTATACTTACAGTATGAAAATTGTATATTTTGACAGATAAAATAATGTCACATCATGCAATTATAATAACACTACCCTGCAAGATTTTGAAAATTGTTTGCTCCTGGACAATGAATCGTTATTTTTGAAGTAAGTTTTCGCGATGAAAACAAATCCGGCCTCAGAATTGCTCTATCACGCCAGGTTTCTGAAATATCCTAAGTAAAAATTGTAAAAAACACTATTTCTTGCCATATTTGAGTTTATGTAGCATCGCAACTTTTTTTCTAAAAAAGCTATACAAAGCATCTTAAAGTACAAGTCTTTCCCTTTTGAATGCCGTGGAGTTTGCTCAAATATCTTTTTTTTTTCGCCGAAATATCGACTTTTGAACATTTTATATTTATGAAATAATCAATAATCGAATATGCATTCAGGTCCACGCGGACATCAAACATTCGGCCATATTAAATTTTTCCCAGAAAATTTTGAAAATCTGATCTTGGATTATAAAAGAGCAGGTCTTTTTATATAAGAAAACATCAACATGTTATTGACTGTCAAACATTTTTAATGTTTCCTAATGAAAAACCCAATCGACTGTTTGATGTCCGCATAGACCTTCATGTATTTTCGAATAAATTTTCAAATGCGATATCTCGGCGAAAAAAAAAGATATTTGAGCAAACTCAATGGCGTTTGAAAGGGAATGACACTTTTCGGTCTTTTTTGTCTTTTTGTGCAGGAGCAGAATTTTGCAGGATAGTGTAATTAAACGTAGTTCAAGTCCAAAATATAATAAATGTCGTAAATAATAGAGGTTTCACCAGGGGGGGGGGGGGGGGCCGCGCGACCAAGATTATAGTTTACAAGTGCTTAGGTAGTACACGTATAATAAGTATTGTCGATAAATGGTCGATAATGTAGAACAGACACTTACTTATCTTCTAGGCTACATGCAAGAAACTATTAAATACAGTCGGATCTCGATTCTATCGCCCTCCGATACCGTCAACTTCCCTTCATCTGGTGCCCCCACAACTGGTCACCCTGACTGTATTTAACGTTTGCGCAGATGGTGCGCAGAGATTCAAAAAACCCGCCATTACTAATTGCTGCGTACATGTCTACTGAGCAAATTTACTTCTCCGAGGGACCTCGATTACGTGAACACTCCCTCCGAAAAGTTGATAGAATCGAGGTCCGACTGAACTGTTATTCTCAATCCGGTCGGTAGAGTATGTTTTTTGTATTGGTACGGTAGAAAAATTTGCGTGTAGTCCGTTTCAAGTTGATTATCAACGAAAAAGAACTACCACAGCTATCACTATTTTTATTCTAAATAAGTTATTCTTCTTGATGGATATGTTTAAAGATAAAAAAGCAAAGCCGACGAAATACAGCTTGTTAGAAATAATTAAATTATCAAATCTTTGTTTTATTCATGTAATTTATACTTATACGTAGAATTATGATATACAATAATGTAGGACCCGAAATGAAAAAATGGATAAATTCCACATCTTATAATTTGTAAAAAATTATTTACTGCTAACTGATCGGCGCTGCCCCTCCTTACTCTATCTCATTTTTTTTTTTTTTTTTTGTTAAATTATTGATAATAAATGTTTACTTACCGGTTTCTTCCACCCACATCTGCAATTTTCTTCAGTATCAATAATTTGCAGATAGCACAAAAATCTACCTCCAGTTGTGTCATAATCACTCCGCAAAATGATTTTCATTTCATGACCTTCCGAGTCTCTACTAAATGTGCCAGTTCCACATAAATGTATTGGACCTTTATTTGGATTTAAATATACGAGAACTTGGTCAACCACACAGTTATTGGACTAGGGAAAAACGAATTAATATATTTACCAAATATAAAATAATATAATGTACAATATTGGATACATACCAATAGCAAATTAGTTATTCTTAAAAAACAGCATACTTCCTTAATAAGGTGCAGAAATAATGCTTTATTTATAACACAAATTTAACCAAATTTAAACAAATTTAAAGTGCAAAACCTAAATTTCAATTAGATCTCTAAATTTCAAAAAACTAAATTTAACTTTCAAACCAAATGTATACGTTTAGAAATTAAAAGCATTGTAAAATTAGCCGTGAATTCGATCTCCAGTGCTTTCACTTTATTTGTATTCATATTTATATAGTGCTTATTCCACGAGTACTTTGCTTCCTGTTAGCAAATATATTTGCTGTCTCATAGAGGAAGCATTAGTGATTTTTTAAATGATAGAGAACTAAAGTTTTTGTTTTGATCAATTTAAGAATAAAAAATTTACAAAAAATAATAAATGACAAAATAATACAAAAATTTTCCAAAATAAAATGACAACTCAGGCGAATCCAATTTTGTATTTAAAATGTTACTATTTCGAGATGGAAAAGGGAAGGGGAAAATTCAGTCACACCTGATCCCTTTTCCAGCCTTATGATTTTTTTGCGAAAGTTTTCAGAATTATTTTATTTAAAAATTTATGGTCAAAAAGTATTTTTTATTCATACATCAACTTTGACTTACGTTAATAAAAAAAAATTTTCTGTTCAAAACAGATGTTTTAAATATTGCGAATGAGCATAACTTCCGTACTCTTCAAAAAAGTGTATCAATATTATAAATCGATTTTCCTCGAATCAAAGAATCTTTTTCGTTCTTAAATATATTTTGAATTATGTTAAACTTACTCTTTAATTAAATTTGTCAATATTATAGGTCCATCAATTTTTTTTTTAATCAACACATCTTTTCTATTCTCACATCAACTTTAAATTATGAGAATGAGAAAATGTTTACTATAAAAATCGATTTTTAATATAATATAAATGACCATAACTTACTGTTTGATAAAATGTATTAATACTGCAGGTCAATCGATTCGGCTCGAAACACGGAATCTTTTTTATCCTAGCATAAATTTTGAATTATGTTAGAGAAAAAAGTTTTACTATAAAAAACCGTATTTTAAAATATTATGCATTAATATAGCTTTCTTACTCTTTAATATAATGTATCAATATTATAGGCATTATAAAATATATTGATATTATAGATCAATCAATTCGTCTTTAACCAAAGAATCTTGTACGTTTTTGCATCAATTTTTAATTATGTTAATGAAAATAGTTTTACTACAAAAAACCGTATTTCATATATTATACATTAGCATAGCTTTCTTACTCTCCAATAAAATGTATCAACATTATAGGTCAATCGCTTCGTCTCGAATCGACACATCCTTTTTTACTCCCACATTAATTTTGAATTAAGAGAATGAGACAAATTTTACTATGAAAATCGATTTTTAATATAATATAAATGACCATAACTTCCTTACTCTATGATAAAATATATTAATATTAACGGTCAATCGATTTATCTCGAACCAAGAAATCTTTTATATTCTTGCATTAATTTTGAATTATGTTAACAAAAAAAGTTTTACTACAAAAACTCGATTTTTTAAATATTATAAAGTGTTAGAAAAAAATGCAATTAATATTTTTAGAAATCCTTCGGTCGGTTTAAAGATATCAGAGATAAGAATAAGACCTCCAAACTTCATCAATTTATCTGCAACCCTTTTAAAGTTATCGTGTTCACAAAAAAGTGTGACATCGCCACACACGTATACACATTCCCACACACACAGATTCGGACAATCGGGACAATTGCTTAGAACATTGTTTTGCATATTTTGCTTCCTCATAGAGGAAGCTTTGTAATGGTGACATTTTTGAAAATTTTTCAATGCATTTAATTAAACGCTCGTCTATTTAAAAATGTGTAATACAATGTTCTAAGCAATTGTCCGGTTGTGTGTATGTGCGCGTGTATGCGCGCGTGTGTGTGTGTGTCACTTTTTTTAGTGAACACGATAACTTGAAAACGGTTGCAGATAAATTGATGAAATTTGAAGGTCTAATTTTTATCGATAATATCTTGAAATTGACCAAAGTATTTCTAAAAATATATATTGCATTTTTTTTTAGCACTTCATAATACTTTAAAAATCGGTTTTTTATAGTGAAACTTTTTTTGTTAACATAATTCCAAGTTGATGCAGAATAATAAAAGATTCCTTGACTTGAGACGAATAGATTGACCTATAATATTAATACATTTTATTAATGTGTACGGTAGTTATGTTCATTTAAATTATATTAAAAATCGATTTTCATAGTAAAAATTTTCTTATTCTCATAATTTAAAGTTGATGTGAAAATAGAAAAGATGTGTTCATTCGAGACGAATCAATTGACCTCTAATGTTGATACATTTTATTGAAGAGTAAGAAAGCTATGCTGAAGCATAACATTTGAAAATACTGTTTTTTATGGTAAAACTTATTTCAATAACATAATTCAAAATTGATGCTTGAATATAAAAGATTCCTGGGTTTAAGGCGAATCGATTGACCTATAATATTCATAAATTTTATCAAAGAGTAGGGAAGTTATGGTCATTTATATTATATTAAAAATAGATTTTTATAGTAAAAATTTTTTCAGACCCATAATTTAAAGTTGATGTAAGAATAAAAAAGATACGTTAATTTAAGACGAATCGATTAACCTGTATTATTGATACATTTTATTGAAGAGTAGGAAAGCTGTGGTAATGCATAATACTTGAAAAAACGGTCTTTTATAGTCAAATTTTTTTTCATTAAATTAATTAAAAATTGACTCAATAAGGGAAAATATTCCTTGATTCTAGGCAAATCGATTGACCTATAATATTTTTACACTTTTTTGAAGAGTAAAGACGTTATGCTCATTCGTAATATCTTAAACATCTTTTGTAAACAGAAAACCTTTTTTCATCAACATAATTCAAAATTGATGCATAAATAGAAAAGACTTTTTGATTATATATTTTTAAATAAAAAAATTCTGACAATTTTTGAAAAAAAAAACATAAAGCTGGGAAAGGGATAGGGTGTGACAGAATTTCCCCCGCCCCTTTTCCAGCTCGAAAAATTACCATTTCAAAAACAAAATTTGATTTTTCTGATTCGTCATTGTATTTAAAAATTTGCTTGTATTATTTTGTAATTTTGTATTTTTTGTTAACTTTTATTCTTAAAGTAATCAAATTGAAAAATTTAGTTTGTCTATTATTGGAAAAATCATTAATGCTTCCTCTGTGAGGAAGCAAATACACTTGCTAACGGGAAGCAAAGTGCTCGTGAAATGAGCACCATAAATAAAGTGGAAACGCTCGAGATCGAATTCACAGCT
>JAUELO010000326.1:4956723-4970230 GCA_032357855.1 Amphibolips quercusostensackenii
TGTTTTTGAAAGCATTTTTGGTTGTGAAGTCTGAGTTCCTTTCTTGATATTATTTTGCGATTCAGTATCAAATACTCGAATTACTCGTCGCACTTTTATAGCTCTTTTCACTTCCACTTTCCCCGTTGAAATTGTCTCTTTGTTCTATAAAAAGATTCCGCAAACGGGTGAGTGTTTATTCTGATACCTCGCGACTGTTTATTGTTCCGCCATGCTTGCATTTTTGAAATTAATTTTTAGAAAGTCACAAAATATATTCTGGAGGTCGGTAATTTCTTTCAGTTTTATTTCAATGAAAGATCTCTGTGATAAACGATAAATAGACTACAAAGGCTTCGAACTGCCAAATTTTTCTACTTCTCTCCTTTTTTTTGTTTCACACGTATTTGTTAGGTTTTTTTTCAATTCAGTGGCATTAAAAAACTACTTTTTCCTAGAATTATGTGAAAAAATTATTTCTTGTATATAATTTATATCTATTTGTTTGCAAAGTATTCAATAAACAATAAACTGAATTCGACAGATTTTGAATTGATTCAGTGTATATTTATTTTCTTCAACGCTTGATTTAATGCACTTATTATGCATTTTGATTTCATCTAAATTCAACTAGCTCAAAGTTGAATCCAAGTCAATTAAAAAAAGAATCCTACTATCTAAAAGTAAAGTTTAAACCGAATCGAAAATGAATTTATTAAAGTTTATAATCCTGCAAGGAAAATTTAACGATTTTATTTACTCTTAGGTAATACAAATAAAAAATTTTTTATATTCTGATCCAGCTAATTTATCATAAAAGTTTACGTTCTTTTTCTGTAACTAATTTCATTGTCGCCTCATTCTTTTCTCGAAGTTTAAGCACGTATAAAGTTATCTTACTTTTAAAAAAATTGTTCACAGTAGATTTTTATGGATCGAGACTGCTTTTTTGCAATTATAAAGCCCAAACTTAGTCTGTGCAAATTTGATTTATTTTCCCTAATTTATGGTCAGTTTTAAATTTCATGTATTTTTTTATCTTTTAACTGAAAATGCAGCGATTCCTTTTTTTGTTGAAAGTTGATATTTTAAATTGAAAATTGATCTTTTCTGGTTGAAAATTGAACTATTTTGTTAAAAATTCGTCTTTTTCAGTAAAAAATTAATCTTTTGGTTGAAAATTTAACTGTTTTATAGAAAATTCGTTTCTTTTTCTGCTTAAAAATTGAATACTTTTGTAGACAATTCTCTTTTTTGTTGAAAATTCATCTTTTTTTTCATTTAAGAATTCAACTAATTGAATTTTGATTTATTTGAAATTTTTTTAATTTTTTTATTTGAGTTTTCGTTTTGAGTTGGAATTAGCTGATTTTGATTTATAATTAAAATCTTTTTTTGCTAAAATATCTACTATACTACATTTTTCATTCAGAATTCATCTTTCTTTATTGAAAATTCAGCTATTTCTTTGAAAGTTAATTCAAGTCTTTTGTTAAATTTATTTGTCAAACGTTCACCATTTTAGTTGAAAATTCATCTCTTAGGGTGAAAATTGATCTTTTTTAGTTGAAAACTGAACTGTTTGGTTGAAAATCCATGTACATATTTTGTTGCAAAATCTTCTTTTTGATAGAAAAGTAATCTCCTTTGAAGAAAATTCATGTTTTTGGTTAAATACTCAACTACTTCATTGAAAGTTACTCTTTTGTTAAAAATTCATTCTTTTGGTTGAAGACTAATAAGTTTTATTCAAAATTCAACTGTTTTGTTAGAAATTCGTTTTCCTTAGCTAACAATTATTCTTTTAACTGAAAATTTATCCATTTTATTAAAAAATCGAATTTTTTTAGGTTGAAAATTAATTTTTTATCTAAAAATGTAACTATTCCATTTTTGGTTGAAAATTTATCCTTTGCAAGTTAAAACTTCAACTATTTCGTTGAAAATTCACGTATTTTGTTGCATATTCGTCTTTTTAGGTAGCAAATTAAGGGCATGTAACAGTCTGTCACGTGACCATTTACATGTTGTTATATTCGCTGGCTTCACAATTAAATAGATGAGTATATTGTTCTGAAATTTTAGAAAATTTTGCCAAATATATCAGAGCACTTTTGACTGGCCCACGTGAATTTTAGTGTTGTTTAAATAATGAAATTTTATTAATTTTTAACTTGGAATTTAACTGAACAGAATTTAATGCTCTGGCTAAAATCGAATCAATAAAATTGCGTTATTTAGACAATGTGATTATTTATTATTCTGAACTAAGTATTATGTAATCGATGGGGAATTACACACTCAAAGGCATTGTGTCTAAAATCAATTTTGCACAATGTCGTAGAATTATGATTATATTCCGTGTATTTAGATTTGCTTTGGTTTTCATTTTGCAGAATTTTGAAAAATAAAAATTATATTCCTTGCTTTTAAAAAATAATAGCTTTGACCTTCATTTTTTAAAGTCAAGTATTTATTCTCAAAAAGTGCTTATAATCAATAGAAAGAGCATGAGAAACCCTATTTTGTATTGAGAAAAAGATTTTTTTATTAAACTCAACAGATAGTGGAATAAGTCCAAAGTAAAAAATGTTTCGTTTGACTCATATTCAAAAAATTATAATTTGTGTAAAAAATTATATTTTCAGATCCCCGAATTCTACAAATGCAAATTTTTTTTATAATATAGTTAATTTACATATTCTAAAAATATAATGAACCACTGTTTTTAATATAACTTTTATTTTGAACTTCTGGAAAACTTCAAAGTTGTGTGATATGCAAAATGAAAATTGAAAAAAAAGAAACAATATTTTAGTATAATAATTATTTCTGAATATGAAAAAATGTGGTGGGATCAACAAATAAAACGAAACTTTTCTCCTCTATAATGTAGTTCCTAAAGATCATGCTTTCAACCAAACATATGGAGAATATAAATTTTTTTCACAATAAAGTGAAGTAAATGTTTATTTAATGGGAACAAAAAAAACAAATGTTTTTTTTCTTTAAATAAAAATTTGAGGGTGCAAGAAATTACGGTAAAGTATATTGCAGAGGCAAAATTAGTTCATGAAATCTTGGAAAAGCACAGTATCATTCATGTCAAGAGGTTATTAAAGTACTGGAAGCAATTAACAAAAAGAATGAAGTCTGAATTTAATAAAAAGAAAAGTTTTTATCATTATAAAATTTGTGTTGCTTTTATTCATTCTTATTAAAGATATAGTGCATATATTTTTTTCTAAAAGTAAAATTGTTTAAAATGTTCAAATTTTTTTGAATATAATATTATAGTACAGACAGAAAAGTTGTATTGATTATTTAAAAGGTTATAGTTGTGTTATAATATAAAAACCATAAATATTAAAACATTTTAGGAAATTTTTTTTTTATAAGAACAATAGTTTTTCAACGACAGAATATATAGGTAAAGGAAACAATCATTCAGTACTCTCCTATTGTTAGTTTCGAAGATTAAATTCTTCCTATACAGAGTGTCCAAAAAGTCTGGAAACACCTAAATTAGTTTCGAGATAAAATATTATTTAAATGAGTGAAGGTCTTTCTTGGAGTAACTTTCAACGAGAAATCCAATGGTGACCTTTAATTTGATCTTGAACTAGAACTTCAAAGTCGTTTGAAGGTCAACTTTGTGTTTTTAAATGGGAACCCCTATTTTTGACATCGGCAATCGAAAGATCGGGAAATTTTACGTTTAAATACATGTACTCAGGTCATGTAAATTTTCAGGTCAGATTAAGATCATTCAAACTTAAAGGTCCGGCTTGGGTTAACGGGATGGCTCTGTATTTCTTCAGGTCAAGGTCATTCTTCGAGTAAGTTTCAACGAGAAATCCAATGGTGAACTTCAATTTGTCCTTGAACTTGACCTTTAAGATCATTTTAAGGTCAGCTTTGTGTTTTTAAAATTTAAACCCCTATTTTTGACATCGGCAATCGAAAGAAAGGGAAAGTCTAAATTTAAATACATGTACTTAGGTCTTAGGTCAGGTGTGACTTTGCGGGTCAGCTTAAGGTCATTCAAACTTAAACAAGGTCCGGGCTTGGGTTAACGGGACGGCTCTGTGTTTTCTCAGGTCAAGGTCATTCTTGGAGTAATTTTCAACGAGAAATCCAATGGTGACCTTTAATTTGACCTCACGGAAATCCAGCATCCCGGTTGTGAGAGGCGAGGGGACTCACGTAAATCTAGAATCCCAAAGAGAACAGATTTTACTACGTCCACGTCGTTGTTTCTGGATAACGCTAAACGTAAGAAACACAAAGTTGACCTTGAAGGTCAAGTTTAAGGTGAAATTGAAGGTCACTGTTGGATGTCTCGTTAAAAGCACTCCAAAAATGACCTTGACCTCAGGAAATACAGAGCTGTCCCGCTAACCTGAGCTGGACCTTTAAGTTTGAATGACCTTAAGCTGACCTGCAAAGTCACAACTGACCTATGACCTGAGTACATGTATTTAAACGTAAAATTTCCCGCTCTTTCGATTGCCGATGTCAAAAATAGGGGTTCCCATTTAAAAAGACAAAGCTGACCTTGAAATTACCTTGAAGGTCAAGTTCAAGGTCAAATTGAAGGTCGCCGTTGAATTTCTCGTTAAAAGTTACTCCAAGAATGACCTTGATCCATTTGAATAATATTTTATCTGGAAAGTTATTTATGTGTTTCCAGACTTTTTGGACAACCTTTATGTTTAATATTTTGTCATTTAGTTTTAATTTTTGTTTTCTTCAAAGTCTTCATTAAGAGACACGTAAACCACATGTAAATAGTTTAGGTTAAAATTAATTTTAGTATTTTCAGTCTTTTTTCCTGGGTATATTCTAAGAAAATGTTAATTCTGCCTGATGTCCGTTTCGCCTTCCTAATATGCTAAAAAAAAGTTATTAAAGTTATCATTTTCTTATGTAGACCGATCATTACGGCAATCGTCATTCCTAGAGATGTTTTGACAATATTCTGCCTAATAATTCAGTTTTTTTTTAAAGTAATGCTAAAAAAGGCCATTTAAAATATCATTTTCGAATGACACGAATTGTGGTACTTGGTGTTTCCAGAGTTGTTTTGACAAAATTTTGGGAGTAATTGAGTACATTTTTACAATAAGTCTCTCTTTCTTAATTCAAATATTTATATAAATTCACGTATGATTACATATTTCATTATTCATTATTTAATATTTTTATTAACAAATTTAACACTGACCTGTCTCTAAATTCGAATACATTTTTATAAAAAAAATGTATTGAAGATTTTCAGATTTATTAGAAAAAGTCTTTTATTTGTACTATAATTATCTAGAAATAATTTCCGGTGGTTTAAAATATTTTACAAAGAATGTTTGTGTTATATTACAAACAAAGTAATTAACGAAAGTCATTTTTCAGGACTGAAAATGTTTCGCTCATTGAAGTCCAGAGTTTTGGTATAAAGTGTGAGAGAAAATAAGGTTTTATCACGATTAGTTGTTTAAATAATTAATAATTCCTGTAAATTCGCAAAGTATTGTGGCAAGGATTTATTGGAAAGACATTCTTTGTTGATTCCGGAAACAAGTTGAGCCAATTTCCTGAAAAATAGCCGCATTTTGAATATCTTTATGAAAATTGTTTAAATAAATAATATTACTTTGGAATTTGCAAAGCATTATAGTATAAGCAATTGCCAAATAGCAACTTTTTTTGAATAATAGTAATATTACTTTTATTTATTTCACATTTTATACCAAAGCTCTGGATTTGAATGAACTAAACATTCACAATCCCGAAAAGAACTTTTGGCCATTAATTTGTTTATACCCGAATAAACAATTTTTTTAATTATTCTCACCCACTGGAAATTATTTCTACATATTATTATCAGTTTTATTGTTTTAAGCAGCACTCTGAGATTTTGTAATTATTTTGAATATTTATAACGTGACTTTTGTCTGTAAGACAATTTGAATTCATGTAAAAGCATAATTTTTTATATTTTACATTTTTTGGAAAATTGTTTAATCTTATTTGCCAGTGATATTCGGCACCAGTAAATTGACAATTTTAAAAAATGTGAATGTTATAAACAAATGTCATGAAAAAATTCGCTGTTTGTGCAATTTTTTAAAGTTTGAGGTATTTCTTTGGTGTTTCATTTGGTTTGCCAATGATATCTGGAGCAGTACATTGACATTTTATGAAATATTTTATTGGTGTAAACAAATTGCATACTTTGAACTACTTTGTTAAATTGTTTATAACAATCACATTTTTTTTAATGTCAATGTACTGCTCCAGAATATCACTGCCAAACCAACTGAAACAAAATTCCAACAAAAAAAGTACTTTAAACTTTCAAAAATTGCTTCAATTCTGCATTTGTTTAAATCATTTGTTTATAACGAATAAAGAATATATTCTATTTATATTTATAATGCTTGTATATTACTTCAAATTTCATTACAGATAAAAGTCACTTTATAAATATTCAAAATCATTACAAAATCTCAGACTGCTCATTATAACAATACAATTGTTAATAACATCTTATTATATTTCCCTATAAAAAAAACCCGAAAACGTTATTTTTAATAAACTTGCGAAATTGTATACAAATTCGAGTACTGTTTCAAAAAATGCTAATATGTCCTATGAAAAATTATACCTGGAAAAATCTTGAGATATCTGGAAAAACACCTTGAATTATTATGATGAAAATTGAACTATTTTGTTAAATTTATCTTTTATGGTAGAAAATTATCTTTTTTGGTTAAAAATTCATCTTTATTGAAAATTTATTTATTTTATAATTAGTCTATAATTATAGTTTTTTTGGAAATTACCTTCTCTTGAAAATATTTTTTTTTTGTGTTGAAAATTTGTTTATTTTTTGCTGAAAATTTGAGTATTCTATTTTTAGTTTGAACACAGGTGTTTCTTAGTTCCCCTGTTTTCATGAAAAATCGCCCTTTTTTCCCTATTTTGAGAGCATTTAGGCTGTGAAGTCTGTAAATGCCATAATTTTTTTTTATTTGAACCTTATATCTGCAAAATATTTAAAAATAAATTTAGTAAGGTAAAGTAAATGAATAAACAAAATAAATTAATGTAATTTATATGAGATCTACATATCACGTGCCACTAGATTTGCTACCGAGTTGATTTTACGTAATATGCCACATGATCGATGATAAAAATAGATCGGAAATCGCGGAAATTGAATCTTTGTTAATGTGTGAAATCGAGGTCGCTGTCCTTTCCACAGAATCTTTTTTCGAGATTTATACTCGAGATTTTTTTACTCGAGATTTATTGTTTTCAAACGTTGGATCACTGGTTCCTTTCGAAATGGTTTTTGATCAAACTTCAGACTCATTAAATTCAAAAGAAACACAGGTTAGCTCATGCAAGTGGATTCAATTGTGTACTTTGTGTCATTGAAACGAGCACATTGAGTTGTATTCGTCGGTTTTATTGTCTGGCGTAAACTCGAAGGCGGGTCCCTTTAATATTTAATAATTTAATAATACAACTGGAAAAGTTAACTTCATAAGAATTTTGTCTTTTTGAAATCGTTTCGCGTGCAATGTTATATTTAAATGGGGGCTTGATACCTGTAAAATTACGGATCGCGGTCTCCCGCATTACTCGTTCAAGGAACGTCATTGTCACGAAAAAGATTAGTCTGACTGTGGGAAATTTCTTAATTATGCTTTGTTTACAAAAATACAGTCATCACAGTACCTATTCCCCTTTAATAAGTTAAAAAAGTAAATTTAAAAAAAATAGGAATAAAGTAGGTAACAAAAAAAAGTGTTATAAGTTCAATAAACATGTAAATCAATGCTCATACATATATTTTTATTTGGTGATAAGAACTGTTAGATTTAGAACAGTTAGATTTTTGTTCTAATGTCTGTGACGATTGAAAATATTTAGTTTGTTTATTATAATAGTGGTATTTTTAAATTTTAATTTATAAGAAAGGAGACGTTTGCTTTGCAAACTATCCTCCAAGAATTTTGAGCATGTGCATTTGTACAGACAGTTCTTCAAAGTTTGTAATTCAATGATAAAATTTTAATTGATATGCAAAGAGATGAAAATTAATAAAGAAGTGTGCAAAAATAATAAGATATAAAAAACCAAAAGAAGACAACCTAGATGTTCTGTTTAAAAATTATTATTAAGTAATTAATTTCTATCGGCATAAAATATTACATTATATCAAAACTAAAAAATTTTAAGTTTTCATTCTGAATAAAGCGTAATCTTAAATTTTTTGATCTGTATGAAAAATCTTGTTCAAAATGTAAATGTACAAAACATATAACTAAAATCATTTTCCTATGTAGAAAAAATATGATTGATTTTTCATGTATGAAGTGACAATTTAAATTATTGTATACAAAGAAATGTTATCATTTAGAACGGACTCGAATTTTTGGAATAAGAGGAAATATTCTCGATTATTAAAAGGAGATAAACATATACAAATTATTTATTTAACAAAGTTGATGTTTTCTAGGGCTATTTTATATCGCCTTCAATGGATTTTTAACGACCTACGTATGTCCAAATTGAAAAAATAAATTATTTAATGGAAGAAAAGAAATCATTAAACAATCATTTAACATTGTTTGAAAACTATACAGTTTTTTCGCGAAAAAATGTAACTTCTTTCCACTTTTTTGAGTTTTTTTTCGCTGTGATCACCGTTATTGCTTGATTATTCAGTATTTATTTTGTTTGAACATTTCTTTGCGTCTACTGTCGGCTAATAAATTCAAGTCCGCTGGCTTTGACGTTAGAAAAATAATTGAAGAAAAAAGGGTGAAGTTTTTTAAAATTAATGTTTAATCATATTATCTTTAGTTCCAAGGAAGATATTGAAGTAATTTAAAGAGCCTGTTATATGAACTATATCTAGTTATCTGCGTTTTTCAAAAATTATGTACTTGTTTTTTTCTTCGTGCAAATTACGATATTTAAGAACTGTTTTTTGTATTGAAAAAGAAGTCTAAGAAACCATCGGGGTACCTTTTTTTACTGTGATCATTTTCGCCTTCCATGGCACTAGACAAAGCATGAATAAAGGCCAGAGAAAAGGTTCGGAAGCTATTTTTGGGAAAAGGCGAGAACGAAACAAGAAAAGAAACCCCGCAGGTTTCTTACACTTTTTTTAAACACTTTTTTGCTGTGATTGTTCTTGCCTTCCATTGTTAAAGCATAAATAAAGATCAGAGAAAAGGTTTGGAAGCAAATTTTGACAATAGGCGAGAACAAACCAAGAAAAAAAAGGAAAACCCGCTAGTTTCTTACACTTTTTTCCAACACTTTTTTTCTGTGATTGTTGTCGCTTTCCATGTCAATGAGCAAAGAATAAATAAAGGTCAGAGAAAAGGTTCGGAAACTATTTTTGGGATAAGGCGAGAACGAACCAAAAAAAAAAAAACCCCGCTGGTTTCTCACACTTTTCTCCAGCATTTTTTTCCCTTTGATCGTTCTCGTCTTCCATGGCACTTGGCAAAGCATTAATAAAGATCAGAGAAAAGGTCTGGAAGCACATTTTGAGAAAAGGTGAGAATGCGCCAAAAAAACCCCGCTGGTTTCTTGCACTTTTTTCCAACAGTTTTTTTTCCCCGGTGATCGTTGTCGCCTATCATGACAGTGGGCGAAGCATGAATAAAGCTCAGAGAAAAGGTTCAGAAGCACATTTAAAAAAAAGGCGATAATGAACCAAAAAAAAAACCCACTGGCTTCTTAGACTTTTGTCCAACAGTTTTTTTTTCCTGTGATCGGCCTCGCCTTCCATGGTACTGGGCAAAGCATAAATGAAGGTCAGAGAAAAGGTTCGGAAGCACATTTTAAGGAAAGGCGAGAACCAACCAAGAAACAAAAAGAAAACCTTCTGGTTTCCTAAATTTTTTTATGACACAATAAACTGTCTTCAAATATTGTAATATGCCCGAAAAAAAAACAATAATACACTTTTTAGAAATTGCAAAAAATTACAGATAGCCTAAATAACTGCTTTAAATTTAAATCCCTTCATTATCTTAATTAGAACTGAAGATAACATGGTTGTATATTTATGTTTAAGAAAAAAAGTAATTTGTAATATTTTGAAATTTTTTCATTGGCAATTGTTTCAGAAACGTTAAAAGTACCTTCATGATTTTGGTACAGATTTTTCCTATTATTTTTTCAATGAAAAACTATTCAAAAAATTTTACTGTCGTTAAAACCTATGAGATTTTTTGGCTTGAGTGGCTTTTGGTATGAGATTTTTTGGCTTGTAAGGCTCATTAGCGTACAATAGACCTTAAAAATGGTAATTTATTCATTGAGCTACTATTTTTTCTTGTCTCACTTTTTTAACGTCAAATCCAGAGAACTCGAATTTTCTCGACGATAGTAGATACTAATTTATTCAAATACGGTCGGAAATGAGAATAATGTGTGCCAACGTTTATAGGTTTAAAAGCCGTCGAGTTAATTAAATTCTAATTCATTGTCGGGGCTGGGTTCGAGCAGGAACTCACTCATCCTCCACCTTTGCTTCTTATTGGGGCTGAGCTGAGAGACAAGGCATAAAAAAATATATGGGGCGACATAAAGACCCCATGGCAACTCTGTCCCGGAAGCGTTGACGGTTGTGTCAGGGCGCGCTCCTGTCGCACATGAACCTTCGGCCCACGCTGCAATTAATCCCTGCAATTGCGACCAGCTCGTGTGACAACATCGTTCAGACAACATACAAGACCGACGATTACTTTTAACGACAGTAGCTATGGAACAATATAAATTCTTGAAAAAAATAAGCCATTTAAAAGATGATGTTATTTTGTTGACTAGGGTAATTAATTAATTTTTGATGTTAAATTATAAATGGTGTCGACTACTGGTCTATTATTTTTTTCAGCAACGAGGAAAAATCTACCTCAGCCTGGATTTGAAACGGGAACGCCACTATACATATATCTTGTGAAACTTTTTTAATGAATAATTCAGCATGAAGAATTTTCACCGAATCAGAATATAAATTTATACAATGATGGTATTTTATCAAAATAACATAATTTTTTTATTTTATATTTTCATTCAAGAAAAATGATCTACTACAGCGTTGGTGGCGCAGTTCCACTCATGTATAGTGATGTTCCCGGTTTAAAGCCGGGCTAAGGTAAATTTTTTTTTCGTTTCTCCAAAAAAAATAAAAGACCAGTAATCAAAACTATTTAATTTTTAATATCAAGAATTAACATTTTTGCAATTGTAATTTGCAAATTAAAAATCTTCGATTCTGAATTTAATTATAAAATATTAATATTACTTCCAAATTATTTATTTCCATTTATTTATAGGCTGTATCTAGTCGTCCCGAAAAATTGGGGGACTTGGAAAAAGGAATGGGCTAGTCGTCCCGAATTTTCGGGACGACTAGCCAAGCGTACGAAAAATATTGGACTAGTCATCCCAAATTTCGGGACGACGAGACACTTCGTTATTTATAATACATTTTTATGAAAAATCACGTATTTACAGTTGAAAAACTGTTTTTCTTTTGCGAATATTTCATTTGTTTAAAATTGTCAGCTTTTCGACCTTCTTCGACTTTTTTGAAAAGATGCGACTTTTTGCGACTTATGAAGAAAAATGCGACTAATAGACTTGTCAGTTTTTCTTAGAATTTCTTTCAATCTTAATCACAATGAATCTTTAAAATTGAAATTCAAGGCTAGAAAGAGTTAAAATGAGCCATTTTTGGTTGAAAAATTCATTATTTTCGGTTAAAAATTTGACTATTTGATTGAAAATTAAATTATTTTGTTGAAAATTCAAATGTTTTGTTCAAAAGTTACATTTTTTTATGGAAAATGTAACTGTTTTGTTGAAAATTAGTCTCTTTGGATAGAAAATTTGTCCTTATAGATTAAAAATTCATCTTTTAGTGTAGAAAAGTAATCTTTTTTTGGGTAAAAATGCATCTTTCTTGGTTGATAATTAACTTTTTTGTTAAAAATTTAACTTCCTTCTACAAAAATTTTTATTTTACATAAAATCTCAACTATTTGATTAAAAATTCATCTTTCTTGGATGAAAACAATCTATTTGTTCAAAATTTAACTTTTCAGGCTGACAATTCAACTGCCTTCTAAAAAATTCGTCTCTTTTTGCTTCAAAATTCAACTACTTGGTTGAAATATTTGTTTTCTGGTTATAATTTAATCTCTTTTATTTAAAAATTTGATCGTTCAGTTAAAAGGTTATCTTTGTATGTTGAAAATTCAATTGTATTGTCCATAAGTCATCTTTTTTTAACGGAAATTCAAATGTTTTGTTGAACATTTGTCTTTTTGGACAGAAAATTTGGCCGTTTGGATTGAAAATTCATCTTTTTTGGTAGAAAAGTCATGTTTTTTTATTGAAAATTAAATTTTTTGACTGAAAAATGAACTTTTTTGTTCAAGATTCAACTCTATTGTAAAAAATTCGTCTTTTTGTCTTGAAAATTCAACTATTTTATTGAAAATTTAAATATTTTTTTGAAAATTCAACTATTTTATTGATACTTCGTATCCTTGAATGAAATTTCTACTATTTGGTTATAAGTTCAACTATTTCGTTGAATATTAATTTGTTTTTTTTCAACTATTTGGTTAAAAATTCAACCTTTTAGGTTAATAATTCAATTCTCTTTTATATAATTCGTGTTGTTTACTTTAAAATTCAACCATTTGGTTGAATTTCAATCTTTTTTGGTTGAAAATTCGACCGTTGTAGAAAATTCACCTTTATAAGTTAAAAATTTAACTTTTTTGTAGAAAATTCAACTGTTTTGTAGATATTTTGTCTCTTTTACTTGAAGGTTCTAAACTGTTTGGTCGTGAATGCCACTGTTTGGTTAAACATGATTTTTTTTCTTTAATTCAACTATTTGATTGAAAATTAATCTTTCAGGTTTAAAATTTAACTGTTTTCTAAACCATTTGACTTTCTAGTTGACTTCGTCTTTGGGTTAAAAAAAACGTCTCTTTTGGTTGAGAATTCAACTATTTTCTTGAAAATCCAATATATTTCTACTTAAAATCTTATGAATTTAAAAGCATTTTTTAATTTTGAATCATTATTAATTTTATTCACAAGAATTTATTCCTGTATTATTCCGCTGTTTTTGTAAAAAAATACCCTGTTTTCACTGTTTTGAGAGCATTTTGAGATATAAAGTCTATACTCTATTTGATGCGACTTTGTGTGGACTTTTTTTGATATTCCATGTGACTATTTTTCTGATTTCATGTGGCTTTTTTAAGCCTTCTAGAATCTAGTCGAACCGAGCACTGAAACCGGGAAAAAACCGGTAATATTTTCCTTGATAAAAACGTCCACCCTAATTTAAAAAGTCTGTTTTTAACTTTCGGCACATGAAACTTGAAGCATCATATGAAAGAATATTGCAACAAGCATATTTAGATTTGTTGATTAATGGTATAATAATAATAATAATAATAATAATAATTAGATC
>JAUELO010000326.1:5025475-5037396 GCA_032357855.1 Amphibolips quercusostensackenii
GTATTTATAGGATTTACAAAGGTAAGATTTCAAGGGATTTCAAGTCATTCCAAAAGATTTCAAGAGATTACAAAAATTTAAAGCGATTTAAAGAATTTTGTAATATTTTCAAAGATTTTGACAGATTTTGAGAGAAGTTTCGAAAATAAGTGAAATTAAATTTAAAGGAATTCCTAGCTATTCCAAAAATTTCTAGGGATTTAAACGGTTTTTCAGAGAAATTCAATAAATAAGCTTAATTTAATTTATTTTAAACTTCTTTTCAAAGAATATTTACTTATTTTAGGGATTTCTAAAGAACGTTATAAAATAAATTAAATTAAATTTCAAAGGGTTTCACTAGATTTAAAGGATTTTATTTAATTTTCAAGGATTTCTAAGGATTCTAGGGATATGAACTGTTTTTCTTAAGAGAACTTCAATGAATAAATTTAATTTATGTTCAAGGGATTTCAAATGATTTTATCTCATTTTAGTGAATTTTAAAGATTTTTTAAAATGTTAATTGATTTTAACGAATTTATAAAGAACTCGATAAAATAATTTAAATTTTACTTCAAGTGATTTCTACGGACTCAACAATTGCATGTTACATTTTATTTTTAGAGTCTAATAATTTTTGTTTAAATTAATCGATTTCCGGCGAAAAACTCTAACATATTAGCGTTTAAATACTGTAAAATTTTTAATTCAATGATTTTTTATTTAAAATCTCGATTTCCGGTATAAAACGCCAACATAACCTAAAATCGTACACAAATTGTGAATCTACTTTGAAATCTCATGATTAAACAAAAAAATTAAAATAACAATTTTTGACGAAAGCTACTAACATTACATAAAAATAAATGATTGAAAATGGTACATATTGTTTGAAATTTAATTATTTTTGTTTGAAATAACCGATTTCCAGTAAAACACGTTAACATAATTCAACCTTCTTCCAAAATTTTTAAATCTTTTATGAAGTCTAGAACGATTTTTATTAAAAACAGGTAGCATAATCTACAATCTTCTTTGAAGTAGAATTTTTTAAATAAAAATACAAATTTCCGACGTAAAACACTAACATGATCCGAAATTGTTCAAAAATTGCAAATCTTCTTTAAATTATAATTATTTGTGTTTGAAAATACCAGTTTTTGATGCAAACTACAGTGTAAATTGAAATTGTCAAAAAATTGTGCATATTTTGTAAAATGTAACGATTTTTTAATAAAAATGTTCGAAATCGTTCGAAATTGTTTGAGATTGTAAATATTATTATTTTAAACAAAAATCTTTGGATTTAGGGTTAATGATTTTTGTTTAAAAATACCAATTTCAGGGGTAAAATGCAAATTAACGTAAAATTGATAAAAAATTTTGAATCTTTAAAATCTAATGATTTTTTATTGAAAATTCAAATTTACTGTAAAAAACGCTAACATAATTGAGAAACGAAAGCTGTTAAAAAATTTTGTACCTTTGAAATGTTTAATACTTTTTCTTATTAAAAATACCTACAAATGTTGAAAATAAGGAATTTTGTTGATGATTTTTTTTTTAAATTACATTTTAAGGTGAAAAGCGCTAACACAACCTAAATGATATCTAAATTGAAAATCTACTTTAAAAATACTAATTTCCATCGGAAAGCACTATCATAAAACAGAATTATATAATATTTTTAATAATTTATCAGATAATTTTAAAGTTTTTATTAAACCGTTCAACAGTAATGAAAAGCACTTAGCAATTAATTGAAATTTAATTTTTGCAATCGCTGCACAATTAAATTATATACTTTTTAATCTAAAAACTCTACACAAAATAAATGATATACAACAAAACCTAAATTATTTAGTTTAAATGATAAATAAATAATGTCTACAAAGAAAAAGTATATTTGTAAATGCTTTTAATGTGGAAATTAGCTAATTTTGAAGATTTCAAATATCAGAGTTTTTGATTCCAGAAGGCTTGAATTTGAAAATTTTAATGAGCATGAAAAACTCGGGAAACGACCCCGACTTTTTTTAGGTTTTAATGTCCGTGCAGTTTAATATAAATTGGTTCATAGGGATTTTATTTAATATATGGCGTTGTTCTGAACTTAACAAATTTTTTTTCTTATAATTTTTTTTTTAATTTTTGTTTTTGATACTTGTGGAATTATAAGTGCAATTTTTGAATTCTTATTTTTACATTCTGAGTAGATTGTGTGTGGAAGATTGTCGGCTTACTTCAAACGTTTTAGATAAAAATCAATACAAGCGCAGACTTTCAGACTTCTGGAATTCCAGACGCCTAGATTCTCAGCTTAGGTTACGCCAGAGTAAACTGGTGATAAGCAATTTTATTATCACGTCGTGACCTGCTTCAATTATTTGACGTCATTCGATGTCAACTCATGGAATTATTGAATTTGTAAGCGAATTAAGGGGATGAACCGATTTATTTTTTTAACGAAAAATATTCAAGTTAGGAAAGCTTCAATTTTTTCATTTGCATATTTTAAATTATCTGAAATGTCTTCTAGAAATTAAATCACAATTAAAAACTCTTTTGGTCAATTAAGTTAGAAAAAAAAATAAAAATTGGTTTCATCTGTGCTTGGAAAATAATTTCAGATTTCACACACTTTACCCTATTCCTTTTTTTCACTGTTTTCGAGAAACTTACCCTTTTACCCGTTTATTTGTTTAAATGCGTACTTGCTTCATAAAAACCAATAGGAAAATCCCACTATTGTTAGTTGAAAATTCTACTATTATATTTTTGATAAAGAATGCACATCTTTTGGTGAAAAATTCTACTATTTGGTTAAATATTTTATTATTTTGTTAAAAAATCAACTATTTTGTTGAAAAGTCATCTTTTTCAGTGAAAAATTCAACTATTGTGTTGAAAATTCGTTTTTTTTTATATAGAGAACTCGTCCTTTTGTATTAGAAATTTGTATTCGATATGTACTCTTTTTATAGATAAGTCATCATTCTTGGTTAAAATGACTTCTTTTTTTTTGAAAATTCAACTGTCTTATAAAAAAATCTTCTTTTTGGCTTGAAAATTCAGCAATTTTGTTGAAAACGCAACTTTTTTGGATGATGTCTAATACTTTTTTATTTGACCAAGAACTAAACCTAAAAGAATGGTAGCAAGGTCTATGGCTTAAGTATCTCTGTTTGTAAATGTCTAAAAAATCTTTAAAAGCATAAAATCGAAAAAAGTCAACTTGAGTAACAGAACCGCTGAAAAAAGTTATATAACAAAGAAACCAGATGGTTTGAAAATTCGATCATTTGGTTGAAAATTTATCTTTAGAGGTTGAAAAAAAAAAAAAAAAATTTTAAAGTTAAACTTTTTTTAATTTATATTTTTTGGACGAAAATCCAACTCTTTTGTTGATCAGTTTATTTCAAGTTCATCCATTTGATAGAAAAGTCGTCTTTCTTGGTTAAAAGTGATTCTATTTTATTTAATATTAAACTTATCGGGTTCACAAATTAACTGACTTTGGAAAAAATCGTCTTTTTGTCTTGAAAATATTTCAAATAGTATGATTGTACTTTTATTATTACTATTATTATATAATATCATTATTTTTATTATTGTCTTCTTTTTTTGTTTACAAATTTTACTATTCAGATAAAAATGTAATAATTTTGTTGAAGATTCAACTATTTTGTTAAAAAGTAATCCTTTTTTGGTCAGAAATTCAACTACTTCGTGGAACACTTTTTTGGTAGAAAATGCAGCTTCCTTCAAAATCTATCTTTCTTTGTTGAAAATACACTGTTCTTATTGAAAATTCGTTTTTTTAGTTTAGGATTAATTTTTTAAACTGAGAATGTAAGTTTCTCAATTGTTGAAAATTGGACTTTTTTTTTGTTGAAAGATCAACTATTATATCTTACGTTGGAAATTTATCTATTTTAGTTGAAAATTCAACGAATCGTTTGAATGTTGCTAAAAATTAATTTTTGGAGTTAAAGATTCATCTCTTTGGGTAGAAATTTCAGCTTTTTTGTTTAGAAACGCAACTGACTGACTAAAAATTAATCTGTTTTGGTTGAGGATTTTAATGTTTTGTTGAAAATTTATTTTTTTTTTGGTTGAAATTTGAAATGTTTAGCAGGAAATTCAACTATTTGTTCGGAAATTCATCTGTTTGGTTAAAAAATATTATGTTTCGCTTGAGGATTTAACTTGTTTGTTAAAAATTCATTTTTTTGACTGGAAAAAGAACTCTGTTGAAAATTTATATTATTGGGTTGAAAATTTACCTGTTTTGTAGAAAATTAATTTATTTTGTTTGAAATTTAAATATTTTGATAGAGAATTCAAATGTTTGGTTGAGGATTAAACTAATTTGTTAAAAATACATTTTTTTGGTTGAAGATTCAACTATTTTGTTGAAAATGCAATATATTTCGACTTGAAATCCCAGGAATTTAAACACTTTTGTATTGAAGTCTATACATTAATTTTATTTGAAAGAATTTACTCCCCCATAATTATCCTATTATTCCCCTATTTTTGTCAAAAATCGCCCTATTTTCCCTGTTTTAAGATCATTTTGGACTGTGAAGTCTGATATTCTCAACCACTGTTATGCTGAAATTTCGCTTTTTTTATAACAATATAAGAAAAAATAGAACATTTTTCATTTAAAAAAGCAAAGAATCATTATAAAAAAAACGAAAATGTATTGAAGACAGATTTAAGAAAAGCGACTGACAATGGTTTAAATTAGATACTATTTTTCGAATTTAGGAAGAAATTCAAATTAAAGTTTGAAATCTTTGTCATTTGAAAGTAAGTCAGTTTATAGAAACACTAATTCTAATAACTCATTTGACTTTGAACTGTAAAGAATTATAGATAAAAAGCTTTCGATTTAAATAAACCGATTTGAAAGTTAATTCAAGTTGAAAAGGTTAGAATATTTGAAAAACGATGAAAGAATCATTTTTCCATTTTCTAAATTGTAGCACAAATTATTCTTACAGAAAATAATTTATGATCGCAATGCATTCAATGAAATATTTTCACCCCGGAAATTAATCAGTGCGTTTTCTTCTACTCCCACACAATGCCGTGAGCATTAAGAATGGTAGAGAACCAGTTTCACGTTTAATGTTAAATTTCTAAGAAAAGAGGCGTGTAATCGAGAAATTAGCATTTGAACAAGTTTATTATCAAATCCTCATCCCTTTCGCTTTATATAGATATTCAATAAAAATAATTTGTATAATGTGATGTTATCTGAAGTATAGAAACGATTTTATTTACTTAAAAAATTGCATACTCGTTCTGCCTTCTTGAATGCACGGATCGAGTCTGTTGGTCAGAAGTGATCTGATACTTGATCTTCACGAGAAAACTGATAGATGCGTAATCATCAGATATAATGTTATTAATTAATGTTAATCTCGATGTTTGCAGTCGGTACTTCTTGTTTAACACTATTGCAAGTTTTAATTGGGATACGTAGGGGCAGTGCCGACCAGATAACAGTCAATGCTTTTTTAAAGTCAATAAGATTTGGAATTGATTCGTTTTTTTCATTTCGAGGCCTACATTATTATATATCATATTTCTATAAGTATTAATTATATGAATAAAATAATGATTTGATAATTTAATTATTTCTAACAAGCTGTAGTTCGTTGGCTTTGCCTACAGCGGAGGGTAAAGACGACCGCAGCTTTTTATGAAAATCAAAACATCTGAAGATGGGAAAATATGACGATTTGCTTCTGTGGTATTTTATGTGCGGGAAAAATTATCTTTAAACATATCAAGCAAAAAGAATAATTTATTTTGAATAAAAATAGTGATAGCTGTGAGATAACCTCTTATTCGTTGACATTCTACTAGAAACGGACCAATATAAAAAACCTGCTCTACCGACCGGATTGAAAAGGATTATACTTAATAGATTCTTGCATATTTTCTTGCATCATTTATCGACAAAACTTATGATACGTGTACCACCTAAGCACTTGTAAACTATTATCTTGGTCGCGCTTGACCCCCTGGTGAGACATCAATTATTTACGACATTTAATATATTTTGGACCTGAATTACATTTAATTATCATAATTGCATGATGTGATATTGTTTTTTCTGTCAGAATATTAAATCTCCATATTGTAAGCATTGTCATTAATGTTGAAAACTTTATATTTCTGTCAGCGAATCTTCCATTCTTTTGTTGTCAAAACTGTTTTCTCCATAATTTTTTTTTTTACAATGTCAATTTTCAAGATTTTAGTAAGTTGCACTATCTCTATAATAAAATAGATTGATTTAATGCAAATTATAATTAAAATTTTTAAATAATACCGATGTTATAAGCAAAGTCACCTTTGTACCATCGGTCGGGGCTGCCTCTCCTTACCCTACAGTAAATCGAGTAATACGACACTTTGATATGATTAAAAGATCACTTTTTTGATAACAGGGTGACCGTAGGTCAGATAAAACGTGTGAATCAGGGAATTTTTTCGGTCAGGGAAATTTCGAAAGAAGCACTTATATAAATGTCAAGAATAATCAGGGTTAAAAATAAAGTAATAGGGTCAGTATACGTTAAAGGTATCAGGATTTCTGTTAATTATCGATATTTCTAAAACCGCAAAACTTCAAGGTATTATAGAAAAAAGTTTAAGATTTAATATTATAATACAGAATTTTTTTTTAGATTTTGACCAGAAAAATCTAAAAAAATGTTTGAATTCAATTTTTTCATCCGTAACGCACTTTTCTATTTTTTTCTGGTTAGGATATAAAAAGCTCGGTTGCCGAGAAAATGGAAAAAAGAAGTACTTGTTATGAACTTTTTGTAGATTAAAGTATCGTCACCTCTTAAGGAATGTTTAAGGAATAATTATCACCCAATAACTTCTAACTTTGACCACTGAAATCGCCTTCTATTGTGCCTAGAAAATGCCCCAAAAAGTGCAAAATATCAGTTTTCTATCAAATTCATGCCAAAGATATGAAGTTAATGAATGTCAAGAGTAGTACTGTTTTTTTAACGTATTTGGTAATTATTTTCTTGAATTAATGACACAATTAACGAACGTTGAAAGTAATATATTTTTTGAAGGATATATGTTTATTATTTAAACAATTTCTGTTTGGTTAAACAATTGTCTTCTCCTGTAAAACATGAAAAGTTATTATTTCCTGCAATTAATGACACAACTAACGAATGTTGAGTAATATATTTTTTCAAGATGCTTCTCAATTATTTAAACAATTACTAATCATTCACTTGTGCCTTTCCATAGGGAAGGTGGAGAAAAGTTTAGTTTTTTCGAATCTGTTTCACTATGTAACTTAATATTCAGTATTTCGTTATATCAGAACTTACACCCTATATTCTTTTAAAGTATAATAATTTGTTTAAATAATGAAATTCAATTGTTCTAAGTAAGTTATAGTCCTTGTCCCTCAAAAGTACTTCTCTGTTTAGTTTCATTTATATGCTTTAGGAAAGAACTAATGCAAATTATTTTTAGTTCACAGAGATAATACTAAAGGGCTACATATTATTATTGTTTGAGTAATATATGTTATACGTTGTAAGATAAGTAAATACTGAGTAATAAGCGGCATAGTGTAAGAAATTCAAAAAAACTAGACTTTTCTCCACCTTCCCTCTGAAAATGCGCAAGTGAATGATTTTTGATTGTTTAAATACTGCTAAATATTTAAGCAAAAAATTATTACTCTTAACCAGGGTGTGTAGTGTCCTGGAAATCATTGAAAACTTGGACAAGTCTTTGAATTCTTTTTTAACCTGGAAAACCTTGAAAATTCCTTCAATTTTGCTCATGGTCCTGGAACTTTTATTTTCTTAAAGAAAAAATAGGTTTGACTGAGTTGTCCACGCTATTTGAAATTGGTTTATTTCATTTGAAAAAGATTCTATTTTAAAAATTTTACAAGATTAAGATTGTGGTATTTGAATATTAATGGTCAGAGAAAATGAAAAATTGGTCAGCAAAGTTTGAGAATTTCGAAAATGATGTTGGAGGCTACCCTGATATAATGTTCTTGAATTCATATTTTTTGATAGACAATTCAGTTGTTTGAATGGAGGTTGAACCAATTTATCAAAAAATATTTTTTTGTTGAAAATTCAACATTATTGTTAAAAATTCATCTTTTTGGTTAAGAATTCGTTTTTTTTGGCTGAAAATTGATTTTTTTTAGCTGAAATTTAACGTTTGTAATTGAAAATTTAATTATTCCCAGGATTTTAATGATTTTAAGAAATTAAAACAATTTTATATGGGGTTTTAAATAATTTTCTAGTATTTTTAAAGATATGAAACGATTTTATAGGATCTATAAGGTTTTCGGATTTTTAAAAATATTCCAAGGACGTTTATAATATTTTTAAGTATTTCAATGATTTTAAGGGATTTTAAAAGCTCTCAAGTTAGTTTCATAAATATTCCAGGATTTCAGGAAATGTTATCAAATTTCGCGTGATTCCACATAATATGTAATATTTTAATGAATTTCAAGTATTTCAAGATATTTCCAAAGATTTTAAAGAATTGAAAAAATTTTAGGGGGTATGAAAAGATCCCAAGAAGTTTCTAATTTATTGTAATGATTTAAAGGGAATTTAAAGGGTTTGAAATAATTTATGGTATTTTAAAATATTCCAAAGTATTTTCAAAAGATTAAAAAAATTTTATGGGATAGGAATATGGAATGATTTTACAGGACCTTTAAGATTTTATGATATTTTTACAGATTCCAAGAGATTTTCTAAGATTTTATAATATTTCATAATATTTTAATGAAATTTGAAGAATGTATTCACAAAAAGTAAGAGATTTTGCAAGGTTTTAAAGATTTGGAGAGATTTTCAAGTGTTCTTTGCAATTTATTTGAATTAATTTGGAATTCACCCAGAATTCTCATTAATATATCTTGAATTCTTTCACGTTTTTCGAATTTCTTTTGATTTTCTTCAATTTACTTCCATTCTTCTAAATCCACTCTATTTAATGGATTTTAAACACCATTTAATTCATGCTGAAGTCTTTTAAATTCATTTTGAATTCCCAAGTATTTCATTAATTTCTTTTAATACCCTTGCATTTTTGAACTCTTTTCAAACTTTCTGAATTTAACGAATTTGTTGGTTTTCCAAATTTTTTCAATTCATTTGTACCAATTTGAATTTAACTTCAATTGTTTTGAGGTCGTATGAATCAAATTCTTTTGAATTCTTTTAAACTCAAAACAACATTATGCAAATTTTTAATGTACATTAGTCACTTTTAGTCACTTTTTGAAAGAGAAGTAAGTCACTTTTGGTAACTTTCGATTTTTAATAAGTTATTTTATCAAGTAAATTTGGCTGTGGCTGCCCTGAGAATAATAAATTAAAAATTTAGAAATTCAGAATTTTTTCATTCCATTTATAAAAGATTTTATATTAAAAATGTTACAAGATTAAAATTTTGGTCTTTAAATATTAATAGTTAGAGAAAATTAAAAATTAGTAATTGAAAAATCTAAGAAAAGTTAGGAAATTTTTAAAATGTTGTTCGGCTACCCTAATAATAAGTGCTTCTAAATGACAATAAAACTGGATTATTTTTGTATCAACTTTTTTTTAAAAGCTAGAAGGTTAGGACTGGTTCTGAATGCAAATGGATTTTACTTTGCTGTTTTAAGGCCATTCACGTCGTTTCAGGTTATTTTGAATCGCACGTCCTTGCCAAGTTCGTACTTTATTACAATTGTTAGAATCGCCCTTCTCGTTTCAATTTAAATGACGCAAGTGCATTTAGCAATGGGGCGCCATGAATTATTGCCTTATAGCTTTTTGTTGGGTGAGGTCGTGAATAGTAGAGTATAAAATGCTGATAAAAAAGTTATAAACTTTTTTGTATTACATTTTATTTGCAATCAATTTGCTTTTAATTTAAGTGTAGAATTACTTAGCTCAATAATTATTCACTATGATTATGTAATTATATTTAATTATTTGCTTTCTTATATTTTGACCAGGAATTTTACCAATTTTTAGAAGAAATATCTATCCAGTCACTTTAAGTGTCACAAATTTCATATCACGTGGTATAATTAAACATAAAACTAGTTCGATTTCAGCTTTTTTTAATGTCACAATCAATTTTTTCTTTATCAATTATGAAATCATTCAGTTTATACAATGCGTTATTCTAAAATCCTTTACTCTAAAAATTTTTCATTTTATCAGCGTTTATTTTCAATCAAACAATTCTTTAAATGGAGTTTTGAAGACTTAAACAATTAAAGATTGGAAGCGTTAGAATTTGAAAATTTTTGATGAAAAATGTTTCGAGTTGATCAACTGTAAATATTAATTAATTAATGATTTTTAAAACTGAACTAATTAAAGCTAAATACTAATCTGAATCTGTTAAAAATTAAACAATTTACAAATTTTAAGATTGAAAATTGAACTGTTTCCATTTGAAATCCTTCGTATTTAAAAAAATATAAACTTCTTATTGAAACTTTATGAACTATATTCAATCTTAAAATCATTTTAAATTAATAGATTCATAATTAAATGCTTTTATTGAATTTCAAGTCGTATTAAAATATTGCTTCAGCCTAAAATATATGTTTTTGAAACCATTCAATTTAAAATTTTTAAATTGAAAAATAAATTTGTTTTCTATATTCAGCAATATTTGAAATCAAAAGCCTTGAATTATTATTAAAATTTTCGAGATCTGAATTTAAACTTTGAACTTCACAATTTCAATTGTTCCATTCAAAAAAATTTTTTGTTGTAAGTGAAAGTGTTTAATTTTCATCTGTAATTAACAATTGAGCAATTATTAATTTGAATGTCTTTAAATAAAAATAATTAAACCTTAAGGATTTATGTATAAAAAACCGTTTCATGTTTACAATTCTAATTTTTAAAGGAATGGGAAAAAAATTTGATGTATAATTTTTTTTTTAATTGGAAGAGGAACGTTTTTGCCTTTTTTACATTTTTATTAGGCTGAAGGCGGACAGATTTTGTATTTTTAACATTTTTCTCAAGTTTTGAAACCAGGAAATTTTATTTTTTACTTTTATTGAATCGACAGAGAAACATTATATATTTTTATGATTTGTATCAAGTGGGAAAGCAGGAAATTTTGGCTTTCAATATTTTATGAATTGGTAGGGCAATTTTTTTCTTTGAAACATTTATATTGACTTTATGGGAAGAATTTTTTCATTTTCAATTGTTTTCTAAACTGAAAGACCAATTTGTTTTTATTTAAAATTTTTTTATATAGAGTTGGAAAGAAGGAAATTTTTATTATTAATTGTTTTTCTAAATTGGAAAAGGCCATTGCTTTCTTTTAAATATTTTTATTAAGCTTAAGGGAAGTATTTTTCATTTGCAAATAATTTCTGAATTGGAACAGGGAAATTTTTTATGTTTGAAATTGTTATAGAGATTGGAAAAGGCCATTGTTTTCTTTTAAACATTTTTATTGAGCTTAAGGGAAGAATTTTTCATTTGCAAATAATTTCTGAATTGGAACAGCGAAATTTTTTATGTTTGAAATTGTTATAGAGTTGAAAGGGACGAAATTTAGATTTTTTTTTAATTGGAAGAGGCATTTTTTTCTATTTAGCATTTTTTCCAGTTAAACGATAGGGGGGAGGGGGACTTTTTATTTTCAGTCTTTTTTCTGAATTGGAAGAGGGTAATTTTTTTAAAAACATTTTATTTTACTTTTAATTTTTTCTGAATTGTAATTTTCTTTATTTTTTAGATTTTCATCTAGTTGAAAAGTAGAAAATTTTTGGTTTCAATTTTTTCTGATTTGGAAGAGGCCATTTTTTTCTTTTGAACATTTATATTGAGTTTAAGGGAAGAATTTTTTAATTTTCAATTTTTTTC
>JAUELO010000326.1:5041494-5051844 GCA_032357855.1 Amphibolips quercusostensackenii
AAAAGGAGGTAGAAGAACGACTTTTGACAAAACTATTCTTGCCTCATTTAATAATCATTTTTGATGCCAGTGAACCTAAATTATATCTATAAGAATTTTCTCCAGGTTACCTACCACCTCACATATAGAAATTTGCGATAAATTATTACCTTAGTTAATAAATTTTTTCATCCATCTTCAACCCTGAATTTGTTACATTTAATTTGGTGATCATTGAAGAATAAGCTTTAATGAACCTATGCCAAATTTCTAGGAAAATTCCGAACTCTTACAATTGCTCGTGGCTAATAATGACGGTCCGCTACTGTCTGGGCCGCCATCAGTGCATAGCGAAACTTGTACTTTCCTGCAATGCCTTACAAAGGACCAGGTGTCCAAGATTTTCACGACTTACGCCGTAACATTCATATTGACCCTTGCTCAGTTAATTTAAGTGCAGTCAAGCACAGTAGTTTATCTCTCATATTCTTTACTTTCAAAGTACATAAAAATTGAATGCCTGAAAAGACTTTTTATCAGAATTTAATTATTATTTTCTACATGATATACATTTGATGTAGAAAATGATAATTCAATTATTTTAAAAAGTCTTTAAGTATATTCAATTTTTAAATGCTGCTTAAAATAAGTTTAAATATTATTTAAAGTTAACAAATAAAATATCTTGCCATTCGTCATGATCGAAGTACACTATTTAAAAGAGGCGAATATTTTTAAGTTACAAAAGTAAGTATGACGAGTTTTAAACAATACTTATTCCTAGAAGACATTGTAATATACAGATATTGTTTCAAATCAGCTGACAAAAATATTCTTTATCGGTAATTTTACTCATTAAATATTGAATCTATTAGAAAATCAGAACTTTTTAAATATTAGAATATTTGTCACTTACCTAGAAGAAGGAAAACAAAATGTTAAAAGCTTATGAATACATTTTCACCTACTCTTTTGCTCCAATATCGATTACCTACTTCACAATTTATTCTGGCATCTACTGAAATTGAATATGACATTAAATCGACCTTTCCCAAGATCTGTGCAAAAATATAGATTTAAGTTAATTAGCCTTCTCTCTAAAAATACCCCCCAAGGGTCATAAATGCTGACGAACAGATTTCGACCACTTTTTTAATACTACATCGATTTTTTCCTTTACAATTTTTAACTGCTTAATTAATTAATTCAAATCCACTCGAAAAACGTCTACTTAATATCATATTCAGTTTCAGTAAATTTCAGTAAAAAATTGTAAAGGACAAAATCGATGTAGTGTTAAAAAAGTGATCGAAATCTATTCCTCAGCAGTTATGACTCTTGAGGCTATTTCGAGAGGGAAGGCTAATTAATTTAAATTCAGATTTTTGCACAGATTTGGAGAAAGGCCTATTCAATGTCATGTTCAATTTCAGTAAGGTTTAGTCAAAAATTGTAAAGGACAAAATTAATGTAGAAGTAAGCAAGTCATCGGCATTTATTTCTTAGCTTTTCTGACTTTTGGGGTTATTTTTATTAATAATAATAATGATAATTTATATAAATCCTGATTTTCGCACAGGTTTTGAAAGATCTGTTAAGTGGCATATCAAATTTCCATAAATGTCAGTCAAAATTGTAAACGAAGAAATCTTTTTAATGGTTTAAAAGTGGAGCAGTAAGATCTATTTTTTCTATTAATTTTTTTGGATAAAAAAATTATTGAAAAAATCAAATAAAATTAAAACAAAAACGAACAAAATATATTGAAAGATATATATTTTTAAAACGAAAACTCTTAAACTATTTATGTGTCCGACTGTGCAGAAAATTATGTAGGCTTCAAAATCTATGTGGAAAAAATAAGAAGGAGTAGCTGACCCTTTTCCCTCATCACAAGCAAAAAGTGGAGGCAGTAGCCGACCGTCATTATTTGCCGCGAGCAAGAGTTCGGAGTTTTCAAAGAAATTTGACATAGGTTCATTAAAGCTTATTTCTCAACGATAAAAAATTGTAAGAAATTATTGAAAGAAATTATTGAAACTTAGCACTTTTTAATTTTAAAACAAAATAGAAACAGTTTTTCTAAAAAATAGTTTTGACACAAAAAAGACAATATTTTGAATACGTATTCACAAAAAATAGACCTAAATATTCAACCGTTTGTCCGTGAAATCTGAACCCGCAAAACCGGATTTAAATCAATGCCCTTTAGAAGTTGATATATCGGTCTGAAGATCTTTATCATCAGGTGCATCATGTGCCACGCTTCACGAGTTTCTTATAGCATGTTAGGCTATGCCTGCTTAGGTGGAGGAGGCAACAGGTGCTTGGCAGCTTGAGTCTTGGTTCGATGCCCGATTGCCCGTCTCAACCTTCTCTTCTTTTTCTTTTTCTTCTTTACGTTTTGATTTTTTTGGGGCCACCTTCTTTCTCTTCCTTACTTCACTCCCTTTCTTCCTTGCTTCCTTAATTTTTGTTTTTTTCTTTGTTTTATTTCCTACCATCTATTTTTTCTCTTCCACTTACTTTTGTTTTCTCACGTTGCTTCCTTTCTTCCTTCCGTACTTGCCTTCTTCTTTCGCCCTAAGTTCAGACTTCAGACTGTTATTTATGTTCTTTGCATACATATATATACTTACAAAAGTGGAGGACGATCTTCGGTGTAAATTTAGCATCGCCGTTAGAAATGAAAAGAAAAATATTTGACTGGAAGGAGAAGCAACCTTTCATTCATGAGTTTGCTCAGAATAAATTAAACTGATCGACTGAAGTAGACCCTCATGAATATAAAGATCAATATGATGTAATTTCGGTTTATGGAGACAAGTTACATGAAATTAGTGTCAAAATCCATCTCTCTAAATGAAGTCCTCATCCGGCAATTTCAGTATAGTCAAATCTTGATTTATTACAAATAAAAATATCGCCGGGTATTCAAAAGTACAATATGAATGAATGTTTAGAAAAAGCATATCAGTATGGAAAATAAAAAAAAAACTATTCAAAATAAAAAATAACTATGCAAACTAAGAATAAGAATCAGATCATTGAAGGATTGTAAATTGAAATTGATTGAATCCATATTGGGTTAATTGAATGATCCTACATTCGATATCATTGTTACTAAGCTACTGTTCAGTTGCAGAAATGATTGTCAGAGGGAAACTCGAGATCATGACAGACTCTCAGAAATTATCTTACAAGGTTAAATTTTGACAAGTGGTTCTGCAACTGGTTTCGAAGTTGAATGATTGTTAAAAAATAGAATTAGAAAGAAGCCTTTATAAAGGTAAATAAACTACTCATAATATTACCTGGCTGACTTACGAAATTATATGGTGTTTTTTTTTTATTTTACAACTTGTTCACTTGAAGTAACAAAACCTTTTAATATATAGTCTAACTAATTGATACTTACCATTTTAAGTAAAAGATGATTGATCATATCAATATGAATTATAATTTTGACACATGATGACTTGCAACTTTTGAGATTTCAAGATATCAAGATAGTTTTAAAAACTCAGATATTCTTTTTATGTACTAAATTTATTGTGTCCCGTAGGTCAGGGAAAATCCGGAAATGAGGGAAAAGTCACGGAATTTGAAAACAATTTTGAAAAAGTCGGAATTTCTATAAGTACTTTAAATAACTGTCAATGATAATAAATTTTAAATTGTGAAATTTTAATTTGACATTATTTTATTCCGTTTTTAAAAGATGCTATGTTAAAAATGTTACAAGATTGAGATTCTTGTTTTTGCATATTAATGGTCAAGAAAATGAAAAAATAGGCAGGGGAAAATTAGGGAATTATGAAAATGAAGTTATGCGGCCACCCTGAAATAATATTCTTGTTAGTAATTTGTAGGTATTGACAGATTTTGTTGCTGTATATATTTGCCTTTTATTTATATATATATATATATTTTTTTTGCAGTTGCTTACACCTGACGCTCATATATTTAATTCAAAATTTTATTATTTGTCTCAAAAATTAACTTTTTTTAAAAAGATAAAAATTTAACTATTTTGGTAGAAAGTTAACTTTTTGTTGAAAATTTGTATTTTGTTTTGAAAATTCAACTATTTTGTTGACAATTCTTTTTTTTGCTGAATTCAACTGTTTTTCATTAAAAATAAAACTATTGTTTAGTTTAAATATCTGTTATTATATTAATACTTGAAAATTAATATTTTTGGTTATAACTTGAAATGCTTTTTTGAATGTTAAACCACTTGGTTACAAAATCTTTTTTTTTTAATATTGGTAATTTTAATTGGAAATCCATTTCTTTGGTTGAAAATTTGTTTTTTTTTGTTTGTAGAAAATGAACTTTTTTAACTGAAAATGTAACTATTCCAGTGAAAGATTCATCATTTTAGTAGAGCATTTTTTCTGGTTAGTTGAAAGCTTAAACATTTTGTTGAAAATTGATATTTTTTAATTGAAAATTCCACTACTTGGGTAAAAGTTCAACTACTCCGTTAAAAAAAATTTTTTTTTTTGTTGTAGATTCATCTTTTTGATTAAAAATTAAACTATTTTGTTGATAATTCTTTTCTTTGGTTTAAAATTAGTTTTTTTTATCTGAACATGTAACTTTTTCGTTTCAAAATTGATCGTTTTTAGTTGAAAATTCGTCTTTTTGTCAAAAAACTAATCGTCTTGGTTCGGTGTTTCCTCGTTTTTATTAAAAATGCAACTGCTTAGTTAATAAATTGACTTTTTTGTTAAAAATTCAACTATTTTTTCGAAAAGTCCATTCTTCTGTTGAAAATTAAACTATTTTGTTTGGAAATTCGTTTTTTTTTTTTTTTTGTTAGAAATATCAACTATCATATTTTCCGTGAAAATTCATCTTTTTGTTAAAAATTCAACTCTTTTCTAAAAAAATTTCTCTTTTTGGTAGAAAATTGAACTATTTGGTGGAAAGTGCAACTGTTTTTGTTTGAAGTTTTGAAAATTTAATTCTTTTGTTAAAATTTAACTCTTCAGTAAAATTTAATTATTATGTTGAAAATTCTAGTATTTTGATCAAAAGTAATGTTTTTTACCGAAAATTCGTCCTTTTGGATTTGATCTTTTACGGTAGAAAGTTAATCTTTCTTAGTTGAAATAAATAAATCATTTAAATATTTTTCTATTTTCATCTGAAATTTTATTGTTTTTTTCCGTTTATAGAAGATTTTATGTTAAAGATGTTACAAGATTAAAATATTGGTCTCTGAATATTAATGATCAGGAAAAGTGAAAAATTGTCCAGGGAAAAATCAGGGAATTTTGAAAATGAAATTCATTTTAAAAGATTCCAAGGAATTTTTGCTTGATTTTAATAATTTGAAGGGATTCCAACAGATTTCAAATGTTTTATGGTATTAGAAGTATTCCAAGGCATTTTCAAGAGATTTAAGAATATTCCAGGAATTTACGAGATTTTTAATGATTTTAAGTTTTTAAAAAATGTTTATGGGGTCTTAAGGAATTTCTCAGAATTTCGGAAGATATAAAACGATAAGGATACATAAGATTTTAAGATATTTTAAATGATTCCAAGGTATTTCATAAGGTTTCCGAGGATTTCAATGATTTGCAGGAATTTTAAAAGCTTTCAATGTATTTTAATAAAATTTTCAGGATTCAATGAAATACCATTAGGTTTCATGTTATATAACGGCGTTTAAAAATATTTTAATGGATTTTGACAAATTTATTCACAAGAATAAGGAGATTTTACGGGATTTCAAAAAATTTTCCATTATCTCTAGGTATTACCAAGGATTTAAAAGAATTAAAAAGGTTTTAGGATATTTTAAAAGATTTCAAGGAATTTTAATTTGATTTCATTTGATCACAAATTCACAAAAAGTGAGGGATTTCGTGGGGTTTCAAATATTTGAAGAGTTTTCAAATTATTTTGCAATCTATTTGAATTCATTTGGAATTCTCTTAAATTTCATGTATTCTTCCAAATTCACTCAATTTCAATTCAATGGTTTTTTTAACTTTTTTTTTTATTTTTTGTTTGATTCATCTTAAAGTTTTTTAATCTCACCTTGAATTCTTAGGTATTTCATCAAATCCTTTAGAATTCCTTTAAATTTCTCTAAACTCATTTCGTTACATACTGAATTCAATGCATTTTTTGGTATTTTTTAATTGCTTCCAACTCAATCACATTTTTTTGTAAGTCATCTAGAGCTTTTATGAATTTCATGGAATTTTTCTCACTTCTTGTAAATACCTCTAAATGTTGGGTTCAACCTTGCTGGAAAAAATTTTACAAAAAACTAAAAGCATTTTTACAGAAACCTGCAAATAAATTTAACAGATTACAACAAAAATTAAAGGAAAGTACAGTTTTTGTCTATTTTTCAGACGAATATTGTACTTTTTTGTATATTGCTGTATTTTATTCTAGGTCTAATCTCTTACAATAATTTACAAAAAAGCACAAGTTTAAGAATCCAGAGGAATGTATGAATATTGAAGCCAAAAAACTGTTTTTTTCGATCGGGAATTTTAACGTGGAATCTTTCTTTATAATAGCGATCATTTGCATATCCTGATTTAAAATAATATCATTAAAAAATTCTAAATATTTGTCACTCTAGGCGGAAAAGGATCAAATTTTTTACTGCAAAACCTGTAAATTCCTGTAGATTCTTGTAGTTGTAAGTTCTTGTAGTTTCACTTTTTTGTAAATTCTCGAAGGAAATTAAGACTGCAATAAAATACAACAATATACAAAGTTGTTCTTTCCTGTAATTTTTGTTGTAATTTATTGTATTCATTTATAGGTTTCTGTACAAATTGTTTTTTTTTACCTTTTTATAAACATATTTCCCTACTTTTTAAAATTACCTTTGATAGATAGTGGATATCTAGGTAACATTTGCATTCAAAAAAATGTTGCATGATTGAAATTTCCCTTTTATCTATGATTTTTTTTAATAGCAAAAGTTCTTGGCAAACATGTAAGATTTTTTAAAATTTTTACATTCCTTCAATAAACTTTGTAGAATCTTGTATTGTGCTGTGATGATTTGTATTTTCCACCCATAATTTACATAAAATAAAAACTTACACAAACTTTTAACTTGTAGAAATTTATACTTTATTGTTTTTTTTTTTTACTTTCCTACAAGAGAATACAATAAAATACAAGAAAAAATGATCTATTTGTATTTAATTGTTTTTTGTTTGTTAAATTTTTTACATTTTTATACAAGTTTTAACAAAACATTACATTTGTAGAAACGTTCTTTTTTTGTGAAATATGTTTTACATCAGGGAAGTAGGTCATAAAAGATTCTATAATAAAAATGTTCCAAGATTAGAATTTGGGTTTTTAAATATGAATGGTCAGGGAAAAGTCAGGGAATTTCGAAAATAAAATTTTGCGGCAACCTGAAATAGTAAAGTTGCAAGTGTTAATTAATTGATTCAGATTCATTAATATAATATAGATTTATGTATATATAATTAATTTATATAGATTGTCCTAATTTATATTCTAATTATAACTCATCTTATATTTCAGGTAAGTTGATTTATTTCCACATTTCTGCCATCATCCCGATTATGCATCAAAGTCAGGTAAGGTAATGTAAAATTCCGTTTTGATTTTTGCATCTGCTCACGAGAACTTGTTATTAGTCACAATCTGTGGTGCTCGTAACAGTGATGTAACGAAGATTTATTTGCTTCTGAGTGTGAAGCATTGATGCCGCATTTTGCAAAGGCTCTAATATACCGCGGTCAAGGATCTTTTGCAGATATATATCGACCTGTGCAATGTGTGTAACATCTATGTAAACGAGACTTACATATGCCTATATACTTTTACAATTTATGTGGTGCACCAGAATGCAGAAAACACATGCGCCCTTGAAATATTAACGATTAACTAGTCGCTTTATTGTCATGCATAACTATAATCTAATTAATCTACATATATATAGTATGCCGCTTTTTGTAACACTTTTTTATTTCTTATGTTTATATGTGACCTTAATTTACAATATACCTTATCCCTAGTTTATCAACTTTGTTTCTATTTTTCTATAAACAAATGTGGGCTCTCTACATTTGTTGAAAGCCGCGACGAACATTTAAACCAATCTATTTAGTTCTGAACGAGGCCATTTACTGGCAGCGTATATAGGCTGATTTGAATAAACGGTATACTTTTTGCTGATACAGATTTAAAGAGTACCGCAAAAAATTAAAAATTTCGAAGTGAAGAATTAGATATTTAATCAGATAAGTTAAAACCGAAGTAATCCGAGCTTTTCCGAGTAATCCGAGCTTTTCCGAGTAATCCGGCATAATCCACTTATAATTCGATAAATCCACTCATCCGGCTTGATCCACTTGTACTCCGGAATAATCCAGTTTTACTCCGGGATAATAAACTTTTACTCCGCGATAATCCACTTGTACTGCAGAATAATCCACTTGTAATATTAGTTCCAATCCATCGTGATACATATGTAATCCGAGGTAATCCAGAGAAATCCACTTATAATCTACCTACAATCCAGTGTAATCTACTTGTAATCCAGGAATTTGAACTATTTTGTTGAAAATTTGTTGCTTTTTAGTTAAAAATTAATCTTATTAACTGAAAATTTAAATATTCCCTTTTATATTCAATATTGATCTTTTTAGTTAAAAATTCATTTTTTTTGTTGAAAATTTGGCTTTGGGTTAAAAATTCAATTATTTTGATCGAAAATTCTTTTTTTTTTTTGGTAGAAATTTTTGACGGAAACATCACTTCATTTTTGTTGAAGATTCTTGATATTAGTTGAAAATAGTTTGTTCGAAAATTTAAATATTTTCCTGAAAATTTGTATTTTTTTGGTTTAAAATTAATTTTTGGAAATAAAAATTTAACTACAGTCGGGACTTGTTTATCGTGAGACTCGTTTATTGGAACATTCGGGACTCGTCTATCGAGACGCTCGGTCGTTCCCCTTAACCCCACTATTGAGGAGACACGTGACGCCTCAACCAATTGTGATAAGCGCGGGACGCCCTGGATTTTGAATATGCGGTGACCTCGGATGACTCGAAGGACCAATCAAATGCTTCCCCTCGAACGAGCTTTATTAGGTGGGAGCCCCTACCGCGTTCCGATAAACGAGACCCATTCGGTTCGGGGTCGTTCCGATAAACGAGTCCCGACTGTAAATGTGGAAACCTTGGGATACAAGTGTATAGCTCCTGGCTGCAGCTCAGGCTACGACAATAATTTAAAAAATAATCACTTTTTTCTTGTACCAAAAATTAGCATTTTGTTAATATAATAATTACAGGGAGGCCGCTGGACGGGGAACCGAAAATTTGTCAGGACCGGGAAAAACCGGAAAAGGAATTTCGGGAAATGGAATTGTATTAAATTTCAAATCATATTTGAATGTTTTTTCTGTTTCAAATATTCCATTTCTAACCCATTCAGTTTGAGGATATTTAATTATGAAAAAGAACAATTTTTCATGAATATTTATCATTGTTTGACTGTTTATATCAAATGATCAATGATGATTTTTAAAGATTTCAAAATAAAATTCTGAAGCGTTTTAAGGATTTTGAAAGTTTTAAGATAGTACAATTTTTTTTAGATTTTTGGGAAAATTTAATATGACTTTTTATTTTAAAAATTAATTTTAACAGAATATTAAAAAAGATTCCAAAAGACATCCAAAATTGTCAAAAAATAATTTGGAACTTTAAAAATGATTAAAAATTTAAAAACATTTCAAAAAATTTAAAACAAAATGTAGATTTTTTAACATTTTGAAAATAAGTTTTGAAGCTGTATAAGGATTTTGAGAGCTTTCAAGATGAAACAAAATTTTTCTTAAAATTCCTGGAAAAATTTTTTATGATTGTTTATTTTTAAAAAATAATAATTAAAAAAAAATGTTTCACATACATTTCAAAACAATTTTTTATGTATGAATAACAATTAGAGAATAATTAACTTGTAAGTACCTAAAATTAAAATAATTTTACTTCTGATTTAAGAAGTGCTCATTCTAAAAAAATGTTATTTTGTCAATTTTTAATATTTCTCACTTAAAATTGATTAAAATGATATAATTTTGAAAATCTTCTGATTCATTGATTCATTCTTAAACTTAGAGAATTGAAAATGATAGTGTGGATTTATTTTTTTTTTGTACAATTTATAAAAGTGTGATAATGATTTATTTATTGAGTGTTTGTTACGAGCGACCTAATTTCACTTCTCATCCCCACTACTTAGGCTATACGTGCTTCTGACATACGTGGGCCATAGTGTAGCGTCAAGGGCCCGACGCATATTCAGTTCTGTTCTAGCCTTCAAGCAATAAAGACG
>JAUELO010000326.1:5082001-5094057 GCA_032357855.1 Amphibolips quercusostensackenii
AAAGTCGGGACTTTTCAATGCACCATAACTCGGAACCTATTAAAGATAGCGGATTATTTTTTTTAACAAAATTTTCTCATAATTTTGTTCTCTTTCGTTCTCCTGTCAGACATTTTTCTCTACAATGCACTGGGAATCGTCCGTTACGCAACCGTAACTTTTGGAAATAATTTCAACAAAAAAACGGGTTCCCCTCCCTATTCCTGGTAGAATTTTTAGTAAGCTAAACCAACCAAGAATTCTTTGTTGCTACAACCAACTTTTTTTTCGTGTATGCTTCATGTTGATTTAAAAAATTGACTTAACAAAACATTATAACTATATAGAGATGAATAAAAATATAACATTTCCTTAAAAAGATTTTTTCTTTTTTTCTACAAGTAAAAATTTAAGTTTAATATTGCCTCTTTTTTACTCTTTTTCGTAAAAAAATCACCCTATTTCCCCTTTTTTGAACTCATTTCGCGCTGTGCACCTTGCTATCGTTACTTTTTTAAATGAAAAGTCTCCTTTAGGGACTTAACTTCAATAATTTGAAGGGCTTCCAAAGGATTGTAAAGATTTTAGGGTATTTTGAAATATAACTTTAAGAAATTTTCAAGAGGTTTCAAAATTTTCTAGGATCTTTTAAGGATTTGAATGAATTTAAGGCATTTAAAAAATATTCGCATGAGGCTTTAAAGAATTTCCCAGAATTTCGGAAGATATGGTACAATTTTATAGGACATATAAGATTTTAGGATATTTCAAAGGATTCAAAGGGATTGTATAAGATTTCCAAAAATTGCAATGGTTTTAAGGGATTTAGAAAACTCTTAAAGTATTTTAGTAAGTTTTCCAACATTTCTGGAAATATCAGATTCCATATAATGTCATTAGATTTTATAATATTTTAATGTAGGATTTCAACAATTTTCAAATATTTCAAGGTATTTACAAAGGTTTTAAAGAACTACAAAGATTGTAGTGCATTTTGAAAGATTCCCAAGAATTTCCAATTGAATTCAGTAATATGAAAGAAATTCAAAAAATTTTAATGATTTTTGAGTATTTTTAAAAATTCCAAAATAATTTTTAAGAGCTTTGAAAAATTTGAAAAGATTTGAAAAGATTCTAAATAATTTGAAATATCATATGGTATTTTAAATAGATTTCAATCATTTGAATTGGTTCTAAAGAACTTTAAAAAAATTTAAGGTGTTTTTAAAAACTCCAAAAAAATGTCAAGAGCTTTCATAGCTTTCAAGGGATTTCAAAAGATGTTAAAAAATTAAAAATATTTTACGGAATTTTTCATTGGTCTTAATCTTTTGAAGGAATTTGAAAGGAGTGTAAATATCTGAGGGTATTTAAAAAGATTCCAAGTCATTTTCAAGAGGTTAAAAATTTCAAGGGATTGTAATGGTTTTAAGGGATTTTAAAAGCCTTAAATTTATTTAAAATAATTGTTCTAGGATTTTAGGAAATACCATTGGATTCTAAAATTTTTTAAAGGTTTTAGAGTGTTTTGAAATTTTAAAGTAATTTTTAAGTGCTGTAAACAATTTCAAAGGATTTTACAAGATTTTAAATAATTAAAAATATTTTATTGTATTATTTATAGATTTGAATAATTTGAATTGATTTCAAAAGATTTTACGATGTTTTCAAAAATTACAAAAAATTGTCAAGAGCTTTCAAAAGCTTCAAGGAATTTTTAAATGTTTTAAAAGATTTTAGGATATTTTTAAAGATTCCAAAGAATTTTTAATTGATTTTAATAACTTCAAGGGAATCCGAAGAATTTAATGATTTTAGAATATTTAAAAAAATTCCAAAGCAATTTTGAAGAGCTTAAAAAATTTCAAAGGATTTCAAAAGATTTTAAATAATTTGACATATCTGATGGTAATTTATTTACAACAGATTTCAATCATTTGAAACAATTCTAAAGGATTTTAAAAGAGTTTATGATGTTTTTAAAAATTACACAAAAAATTCCAGAGCTTTCGAGAGCTTCAAGGGATTTCAAAAGATTCTAAAAGATTGTGAATATTTTAGCGAATTTTTAATGTTTCCAAGGCATGTTTGATTTATTTCAATAATTTCAGAGCATTTTAAAAGAGTTGAAATATCTAAGGGTATTTTATAAGATTCCAAGACATTTTCGAGAGATTTAAAAATGTTAAGGGATTTGAAGGATTATAAAGGATTTTAAAAGCTTTCAAGGTATTTTAATAATTTTTCGAAAATGTCAGGAAATACGATCAGATTTTATGCAATTTAGTGAGATTTTATAATATTTGGGTGCATTTAAAATAATTTATTCGCAAGAATTAAGTGATTTCATAGGGTTTCAAAGATTTTCAAATATTTAAAAGAATTTTAGAGATTTTAGGATATTTTGAAAGATTCCAAGGAATTGTTGCTTGATTTGAAAAATGTGAAAGAATTTTAAAAGAGTCGAAATGTTTTAGCGGATTTTAAAAATTCTAAGGCACTTTCAAGAGATTTAAAAAGTTTTAACAGATATCAAAAGATTATAAAGTACTATAAATAGTTTAGGAAATTTGAAAAGATTCTGAGTAATTTTTTATTGATTTTAAAAATTTGAACGGGCTTGAAAGGAGTTGAAATATTTTCGGGTATCTTAAAGATTCCAAGGTATTTTTAAGAGTTCTGAACATTTCTAGGGATTTTAATTATTTTAAGGGATTTAAAAAAATGGTTATATGATTGTAAATAATTTCTTAGATATTTAAAAGATGTGGAATAATTTTGCAGGATCTATATAAGGCTTTAAGATATTTTAAAAGATTCTAAGGGCTTTTATATATTTTTAAAAGGATTTTAATAAATTTGGTTGGATTTCTGGAAATATCATAAAATTTCGTAGAACAGAAGTGAGCTATTTCGTAGCGTTTCAAAGATTTCAAAAGATTTTCCCATATTTTTTGCAATTCTTTTGAAATTCGACCTGAATTCTTATTAATTTATCCTGAATTCTTCTCATTTCTTTTTAATTCTTCTAAATTCACTAAATTTAATGGATTTTTTAAAATTTGGTGTTGAAATCATCTTGAAATCTCTAAAACTCACTTTAAATTCTTAGACATTTCATCACATTCTTTTAAATTCTCTTTAATTTTCTAAATTTACTTTAAAATTACTCAATTCAATGAATTTTCTCATATTTTTGAACTGTTTGAATTCACTTGCTTGATTTTTAAATTCAGTTTTATTATTTATGAATTTTATCGAATTCTTATCATTTTTCTAAATTGCTCTAAATTTACCCAAATTTCATTGTAATCAATGAACCTTACCTTGAATTCTTAGGCATTTTATTAAATTTTTTTTTTAACTCGTTTGAATTTTTTAAACTCATTTTAAATTTACTGGATTTAGTGAATTTGTTTCAACTTTTTAAATTGTCTTCAATTTATTTGTATTCTTTGGAATTTAACTTGAATTGCTTTGAAATCTTATGAATTTATCCTGAATTTGTTACCCTTTGAACGCAAAAAAGTACCCCATGAGAGTAACAAAAGTACCCTTTTGTCCCTATATTTTATCACATAAGGACTGTGAGGCCTGCTTTTTTATGTAAATTAGGGTGTTGGAGCCCTGAGAATTATAAATATAACATTTATAAATGTAAATTTAAGTTGTTTTAATATATTTCCATAATAAAAATATTGCGAGATTAGAAATTTGGTTATTAAATATAAATGGCCAGGAAAAAATCAAGGAATTTTGAAAATGAAGTTTTCGCAGACATCTGAAATAGTAAAGTTGCAACTGTTAAAATTTATAAATTAATTGATATAGATTATCCTAATTTTTATTCTAATTATAATTCTTCTTATGTTTCAGGTAAGTTGATTGATTTCCACATTTATGCGTAATCATCCCGATTACACATCAAAGTAAGGTAACGTATGTAAGATTGTTTTGTTTTTGCATCTACTTACGAGAACTTATTATTATTCACAATCTGTGATGCTCGTAACAATGATGTAACGAAGATTTATTTACTTCCGAGTGTGAAAGATTGAAGTCACATTTTGCGACGGCTTTAATATATGGTGGCCATCAATCTTCTGCAGATATAAATTAGATTTTAAATATTTGAGGGCATTTTAAAATGATGCATGAAATTTTTGATTGACTTCAATAATTTGAAAGTCTTCCAAAGGATTTGAAATATTTTGGCATGTATTAATAGATTATACAGCATTTTTAAAAGCTTTAAACAGTTTTAAAAGGTTCCAAAATTTTCAAAGAATTAAAAATATTATATGGTATTTTAAAAGATTCCAAGGTATTTTCATGATATTTAAAGTTTTCAAGGAGTTACTAAGGATTTTAATGATTTTTAGGGATATAAAAAAGTGTATAAGTTATAAATAATTTTGTATAATTTTGGAAGATATGGGACGGTTTTTCAGGACCTATAATGCTTTTAGATATTTAAATAGATTTCAAAGAATTTTATAAGATGTTCTGAAATTTCATTGTTTAATAAATTTTCCAGGATTTTGGGAAATATCATAAAAATTCGTTGAATTTCACGGGATTTTGTAATTTTCTAATGTATTTCAAATAATTTATTCCCAAGAAGTGAAGGATTTCGTATGGTGTTAAAGATTTTAAGAGATCTGAACAAATATTTTTTACAATTCTTTTGAACTCCTTAGAATTTTTCTAAAAACATTCCGAATTTTCTGAATTTAATTAATTTTTTCACATTTTTGCTTTGGTTTCAATTCACTTGAATTTTCGTGAATTTCGCCTAATTCTTCTCATTTCCCCTAAATTTCTCTAATTTAGTCAATTTTTTGAATTATTAGATTTTTTTTCAATTCATTTGAATTCTTTTAAATTTAAATTCAGTTGTTTTGAAGTCTTATCAATGGAATTTTTTGGAAGCAGCCCTGAGAATAATAAATTAAAAACTTATCGTGGTGTCTACTTACCTGGAGAGCCTAGAATTTTCAGAGGATTTTTATATACCCCAAAAAAATATGGAAATATGAGGGCATCTTTTTAAGTCAGCAATTTTTTCCGAGAGCGTGCCTAAATTCTTTAAAATTATAGTATAAAATTAAATAGCAATGCTTTTTAATTCTTTTTTGGGTAAAAATTTGGCATTCTTAGATAAATTCAACTGATTTTGGTTTTTAATTATAAAATTTTTTGGACAAAAATTCATCCTTTAGTTTGAAAATTGAACTTTTTTGTTAAAAATTTATCTCTTTGGTTAAAAATATAACTATTTTGCATTAAATTCGTATTTTTTTATTGAAAATTAATTTTTCAAACTGAAAAATCAGCTATTTATTTTTTGGTTCAAAATTCATCGTTTTTAGTTGAAATTTTATGTATTTTGTTGAAAATCTGTCTTTTTTTATAGAAAATTAATCTTTTTGGTTTATCTTATTTGGTTAATTTTATTTGGTTTTCGGAAGTACGTGTGCCAGCGTATTCCAGTTAAAGATTCATAATTTTAGTTGACAATTAATATTTTTGGTTTTAAATTCAACTATTCCAGTTGAAGACTCATAATGTGAGTTGAAAATTCAACTATTTTGCTGAATATTCTTTTTTTTTAATTTAATTTTTTTAAGCGTTATACTTTAATATTATGTTTTTGTTCAAGATTAATCTTTTTCAGATGAAAATTTATCTATCTTATTGAAAATGCATGTATTTTGTTAAAAATTCGTCTTTTTGGTAGAAATTTTATCTTTCTGGTTGAAAATTCAACTGTCAGTTAAAGATTTATCATTTTAGATGAAAATTAATTTTTTTGGTTTAAAATTCAACTATTCCAGTTGAAGATACATAACTTGAGTTGAAAATTCAACTATTTTGCTGAAAATTCTTTTTTTTTATTAAAATTTAATTTTTTTGAATTTTATACTTTAATATTCTATTTTTGTTCAAGATTAATCTTTTTCAGATGAAAATCTAACTATTTTGTTGAAAATGCATGTATTTTGTTAAAAATTTGTCTTTTTGGTTGAAATTTTATCTTTCGGGTTAAAAAATCAACTGTCAGTTAAAGATTCATAATTTTAGATGAAAATTAATTTTTTTGGTTTGAAATTCAACTATTGCAGTTGAAGATTTGTCATTTTAGTTTCAAATTCATTACTTTGGTTAAATTTTTTTTTTTTTTTTTGAAAATTAATTTTTTTAACTAAAGAATTTAATTATTTCATTTTTGGTTAAAAGCTGATCATTTCAGTTTAAAGTTCAAATTTTTGTGAAAAATCTCCTTATTTTCCCTGTTTTCACCGGGTTTCTACTCGCCTGGAAATTATCTTTTATTCCAAAAATTAATATTTAAATGCGCACTGAATATTAAATATATAAAGATAAACTATAAATTTGTTTTAATTATTATTTGAATTCATGAACTTTAGGAACAATTTCAAAGAATTATTAATTATATTTTTAGTATAATTTATTTGAATTTTCGATGATGATCATATAGTTAAGAATATTTTGTAGTATAATTTGTCAAGCTTTCTAATTTAAACATATCGATTAAATGCTTAAAAAATTTTACCGTCAAGAAATAACTTATCCTCTTATAAGGGGACTTTCGCAAATAAAAAAACAGTGTTTTAATTTTAGATATAAATTGTACTATTTTTACATATTCAGATACTTACAAGGACTGGAAAACACATTATTAATGATCTTTTAATATTAACAATCAAAGAAAATTAAAAATTAGTCACGGAAATTTAGGGAACAGTTAAATAACTTAGAAAATGAAGTTTTGTGTACACCCCATAACAAATTTACTCTTCATTGATTGTTCTGCGGCATTTGTAGTGATTTCTGAAACTTCCAATATGGCTGCCACACGTGCGATCAGCTGTTCCACGTCTCAACTTTATCTGTAAATTATTCCTTTTTAAATAGCAATTAAGCTTGAATTTCTTCGTCCTTAGGTTCCTTCCACTAATACTGAAAATTCTCAATTAACAAAGAAATACGGCATTGTTAAAACAGTGAATTAAAATAAATAATATCAGTGATAAATAACAGTAGTAAAAAATTTTATTTCCCAAATAAATTAATGCATTATCTTACACATAAATATAGTAAATTGAATTAAATACATACATGTGAGAAGCCTAATAGAGCAATAACATTGAAAGGTGTAAAACTCCGTTACATTAAATCGTACGTGATAAAGAAAAATAGTCTGGATTCACAAGATTGGTGTAGGAATCCTCGCATTGAAATTAATGGTAGTTGGCACAAGAACGCTTTTGGAAGACATCGGGCGCCAAGATGCAATTATTTGATACGCCGAGTCCGTTGGCCTCTGCGATATCAACTGAAACTGTCAAAGATCCCTTATAATTAAAACAGCATGAAATTTGCGATCGGCAACAACGAGGCCTTTCATGACTCAATGCGATTTTTATTTATTTTTCAATTTCAATCCTCACGAACTACACTCGTTTGAATGTTCGAATCTGCTCTCCATTGCCAATATTCCTTATCTGCAGTTACGTTTCTTTTCGCTCGACTTACGCGACCCACTCTGCACTCATTTATTTCAAACCGCTTACTGTTTATGCGAATTTGCTCCGTTGTTTTATTCTTTTTGAATTTTTTTTATCGGTGATGTTTATCTTAATTTAAAAAGATATAGACGATATTCCTTGGTGTTCCAGAATGAATCTTTTCAAGATATTCAAAGTGAAACACTTCAGCAGGGTTGATAAAGGTCAGGAAATTCTGGAATTTCAGGAAGAGTCAGGGAATTTAAAACTGTTCAGGGGAAGTCAGGGAATTAAGTAAAGAGAAAATAAATTCGTCTTTTTGGTTTAAAAATACATTAAAAAAATACACCTGTTTGATTAAAAAGTAATCTGTGTTGGTTAAGGATTCAACTGTTTTCTTGAAAATTCGATTTTTTTGGTTAAATTTAACTTTTTTTTTTTGTTTAAATTTTAAATCTTCTTTGGCTGAAATATTATTACATTTTTTTGAGGATTCAACTTTTTTTACTGAAAATTCTACTACTTAGTCGAACGTCGAACTACTTTGCTAAAAATGCCTTGTTTGGTTGACGATTAAAACTTTTTTATTCAAAACCCCTTTTTTTTCGTTAAAAATCTAAATATTTGGTCAAAAATTGTCTTTTGTTTAAAATTTATTTTTTTAACTGAAAATTTAACGATTCAATGTTGGGTGGAAAATCCGTGTATTTTGTTGAAAATTCGTCTTTTTTGGTAAAATATTATTATTCTTGGTGAAAAGCTTAGTTTTTTGGTTGAAAATTCATTTTTTTGGTACAAAAAACTGTTTTGTTAAAAATTAGTTTTTTGTAGTTAAATGTTAATTTCTTAACTGAAAATATAGCAATTCCATTTTTGGTTATAAATTTATTTTTTAGTTGAAAATTCATGTATTCAAAATAAATGTTACCAATGCAATAAAATTAATTTTTTAATAATAGTAATAAATTAATAATATAATTAAAATTTTATTTCTGCATTAGTTTAAACTTCATCTTTTTGGTTGAAAATTTAACTATTCTATTTGTGTGTGAAGATTTTTTTTCAGTTGAAAGTTAATGTATTTCGTTAAAAATATGTCTTTTTGGTTAAAAATTCATCTATGTGGTTCAAAATTAATTTTTTTGTTGGAAATTCGAGTATTTTGTTGAAAATTATTTTTTTTGTAGAATATTGTTGTAACTGAAAATTTAATTATTCAAATTTTTGTTCACAGCTTATCATTTCGAGTTGAAAACTCAACTGTTTAGTGAAATTTTCACGTATTTTGTTAAGAATTCGTCTTTTTTTGATGACAGTCTCTTTGCTTCAAAATAATATTTTTGGTCGAAAATTCAATTAATTGTTTAAAAATTCTTTTTTTTATTGAAGATTCATTATTTTATTTAGGTATTCATTTGCTTGGTTAACATTTAAATGATTTTGTTGAGAATTCATTTTTGGTTGGAAAATTTTTTTCTGTTGAAAATTGATCTTTTTGGTTAAAAAAGAATTTCTTTAATGGAATATTGAAATATTTCGTTGAAACTAATTTTTCTTGTATTAAAAATTAATTTTTTTAACTAAAAGTTTAACTGTTTCATTTTTTGTTGAAAATTTTTCTTTTTCTTTGAAAATTCATGTATTTTATTAGAAATTATTTTGTGAGGAAATTTAATTATTCCATTTTTTGTTCACAGTTTATCTTTTTGAGTTGAAAACTTAACTGTTTGGTTGAAAATTCAACTGTTTGGTTAAAAATTTTAATGTTTTGTTAAATTTTTTTTGTTGAAAATTGAATTATTCTATGGTTTGTTTGAAATTTGTATTTTTGATCCGAAAACTCAACTGTTAAAACTGCATGTATTTTGTCGAAAATTCGGCTTTTTATTAAAGAAAATTAATCTTCTTGGTTGAAAGTTCACTTTGTTTGTTGAAAATTTAACTCTTTTGTTAAAATTCTTTTTATGTTACAAAATAAGTTGATTAACTTAACTAAAAGTTTTCAAAATAAATTTAAAAACAAACATTTTGTTTGCATTAAAGTTATGGATCTCCTAGGCGCAATAATGTTTTTACACCTGGAAGAAAAATTTATATTTTGTAGCAACCCTGTTTAAGCTTGTCTATTTTTCGAATTTTGTATATTTCGTGCTTCAAACAAATATTTATCCATAAAGGAATATTTATCCTAAAGGGGATATTTATCATTAGAGATAACTAGCTCGTGTATAAATAAGGTTTCAAGGATAGCATCCCAGTCAAGTAATTACCACTCTTACACGCGCAATCGATTTGCGATCTGAAACTATAGTTTGAATCACGTAATTGCTCTCAGAATTGTTCCAATCGAAATTGGCTTTATTAGTTACGCAAGAAATCTTAACTTGACTTATTAGATAGAAAACCAGGTACCTTTGTTATACTTGATTAATTATATCCTAGATCTTTGGAATTTATTACTAAATTTGTTTGTTTTTTTTGCGCTGCAAAAAGTTTAATTCAACAAAACCGACCCCTATTTACTTGGTTCTTAAGTTTTTCTAATCTGCGTAATCGTTATTTATTTTACAAACTAACTAGAACACTGATAATTTTTTAGGAAAGTTACAAGATACATTTTTAAATAGATTAAAAAAAATTCTGGTAAATTCAATACGAATGACGCAATTTTTTACATAGGGCAGAGCGAGGCTGGTTGGCTGCGGGGCAGGTTGACCGACTGGCTATTTAAAAATGATGGAAGTGACAAGTGGCGCTTTCTCTACGAAATTAAGTGTGTTACTGAGAGATAAAAACGTGATTGTATTTTCCTTAATTTATGCTGCGTCGTTTTGGCAAAATCGCAATTTGTTTCCTTTCGAGAGTGTTGAGTAAATATATACAGCAAAAAACTCGCAATGTACTTGTTGTTACAATCAATTGAGAGTATACAGATTTCAAAGAGCAGTCTATAGGCTTTGTAAATTATCGTCGTTTTTAAACCTAACCTTACTTTTGGTATTCGTAAAATGTCAAAATGTTTGCTTGTGGCGTTTGGGGCAGGTTGACCGAGTTGGATACGGGACAGGTTGGCAGAGTCGTAAAGTATGATACGGGAAATAGTTTCCATTATATGCACTGTGTGGATAAACAATAATGTAATATTCATGTTGACCGAATAAATATTTCATTTCAAGCAATAAACAATGCATTTTTAGTATTATTAGGGATAGAAATAATAACACATCCAAGCAAACTGAAACAGCGGAAAAAGGAGCAAAGAATGCTCCTGAAAAACAAGCAGCAATTCCTTCACAAAGCCGTAAATCTACAAGAAACCCAAAAAAAATTATATAATTTTCAAATGTACATAATTTATTCCAATAAATTTATGATTTATAAAGCACTTTAATCAGTTAATTTGCACTCATAACATTTTCGGCAAAGAAATTTAAATTTTAAAAATACTTCAAATTCAGTGTTTTTAAAAAAGTAAAGTCAACTTCAAGTTATAGGCGTACCAAATTTTTAAACCCGACAATAACAATTGTTGAACAATTTTTAAAATCGTTATTTTATGGATTTCTGGATACAAAAAAGAATACTCGTGACCAGTGCTAAATTTACTGGGTGATTCGATGAATTTTCGTGGCAAATTCATATTTTTGTGTTGAAAATGCAACTGTTTTATAGAAAATTTGTCTTTTTGACTTGAAAATTCCACAATTTAGTGGAATTTTTTGTTCTTTATTGGTAGAAAATTTATTTGATTTAGCTGAGGATTTAGTTTTTTGTTGAAAATTTCAAATACGTTTCTTGTGTATTTGAAATAATATCAACTATTATATTGTTCGTTGAGAATTCATATATTTTGATCGAAAATGCATGTATTTTGTTAAAAATTCCACTATTTTTATATAAAGTTCAACTAATTGGTTAAAAAGTAACTTTTTTGTTGAAAATTCATACTTTTAGTTTAAAAATGCAACTGTTTTGCAGAAAATTGATCTTTTTGGCTTGAAAATTCAACAATTCAGTGGATTTTTTTCCTCTTTTGGTTAAAAATTCAGTTTTTTTGTTTTAAAATTTATCTCTTCTGGTAAAAAAATCTAACTTTTTTGTTGTTGAAAATTTAACTATTTTGGTAGAAAATTAATCTGATTTGGTTGAATGCTACTACGTTCATTTCAAATTAAACATATTTTGTTGTTGTTGCAATAATATCAACTAGTATATTTTTCGTTGAGAATTTATCTATTTTGGTTTAAAATTTATGTCTTTTGTTAAAAATTCAACTATTTTGGTAGAAAGTGCAACTAGTTGGTTGAAAAGTAACATTTTTGTTTAAAATTCATCCTTTTGGCTTAAAAGTTTATTTCTTCCAGTAAAAAAATGTCATATTTTTTTATTAAGGCTGCACTCGAGTTGTGGACTATGGTCAGTAAACCCTCAATATGCGGGCTACGGTCACTTTAGGTCTGAGCGTTTCGTTCCGAGCTCCCTTCCCCCACCCGGACGACGAACTCCGAACAAGAGCAGAGGGGTATTTTCTCAGTAGGTTCGAAG
>JAUELO010000326.1:5201195-5213988 GCA_032357855.1 Amphibolips quercusostensackenii
TTGGAAAAATTAATTTGAAAGTCTTCTGAGAAGTAAAGTGAATGCTCAGGTTTCGACATTGATTCGACACTTTCTTTAGAGATCAACTTGTTGGGAAATTCAAACACAATTTTAGGTGCAGCTAAAGTTGCGCATTAAATAAAATTTGGTTCTGTTGGAAGTTGAACTCCAATAGAAACTTGTGGAGACCCAAGAGGGTTTCTTTGGTGAGCACTTCAATAACAACATGAAGGAGCATTCACAAACCAACCGCTTGCAAAGTGGTGTTGATAAGTTAGGGACAGACGTCGATTTATAGTTGTCGACCGATGACCTTAGAAGACAAATTTCTTACATATGCACAGAAAAAATTGGAGTTTCACTAAAGTTGCCGCTTAAATAAAAGTTGTTATCTTTGAAAACATGAACTTCAGTAGAATCCTGTAGAGATTCAAAAGGGTTCCTTTGGAGAACACATGAATAAGAACATGGAGGCGCATTTACAAACCAACCACTTGCAAATTGGGGTTGGTAAGTTATCGACTGATATCTATTTATAGTTATCGACCGTTTACTAAAGACGAAACATTTCTTGCATATGCACAGAAAAAATTAGAATTTCACTAAAGTTGCGGCTGAAATAAAAGCTGTAATCTTTTAGAAGATGAACTTCAATAGAATCCTGTGGAGACTTAAAAGGGTTCCTTTGGAGAACACTTAAATCAGGCTTACCGACAAATTCTATAAATCCCTAACTTACCAACCCCACTTTGCAAGCGGTTTGTTTACGAATGCGATATCTTGTACTTTAATTCTCTTTATGAAATTATGTCCGTTAAAGTTCTATTACATGTGTGCTTTAAGGCAAAGATTGTGTTATTATTCAGATAAAATACCAAAGTGGACAAAGGAAAAATATCCTCTTTGGAAAAATACTGCTAAAACTGGGTTCCTTTGGAGTTCCCGTTCGAGTCTCCTTTGGAAATAATTCATCGTTTTGGGATCCTTTTGAGCAATAGGGATTCCTTTTTGTTGCATCTCCTTAGGAACCAAAAATTAGTTCTAATAGAAACCCCAGTTTTTTCTGTGTGCGACTTTTTCGACTTTTTTGAAAAAAATGCGACTAATCTGCACTTCAACATCAAGCCTTGGCAGGAGCTAGGAGAATAAGTTTATTGATGTGATATTTTACAAAAATAATCTTTGGGATTTTGCTTTTCACTCGAACCATTAAATATTGAAAAATCTTAAAGAGTTCATGAAATAATAATTTTTATATGCGAGCATGCTAAATTTAAAGTACATTCTCCAAAATAGCTTCTGCAAAGAGTTTAAGTACGTAATTCCTAAAAAATAGGTATTTCATTTTTGTCTTTTTCACTTGATTATTTAATATCTACAAGACCAAATAACATCAACTGAGGCTCATTTTTATGTTCTGGACAATGCTTTTACCTTTTAAAGTCAAGGCTAATTTTTGATAGGTCACCTGGTCAGTGGTCCGATACTATCCGACCTGACGGATAGTATCGGTCCCTTGGGGGAAACAACTCTGGTAATCCGCTGGATCTCTTGGTTATACAAGCTGGTAATCCAGTGTAATCGGAGTAATCCAGTTCTAATCCGCCGTAATCCATTTGTAATCTGGCGTAATCTGAAGTAATATACTTCTAATCCGGATAATCAACTTGTAATCCAGAGTAATCAGTTTGTAATACAGAGTAATCCGATTGCAATGTAGAGTAATCCAGTTCTATTCTGGGGTATCCCACTTGTAATCTATATGATTCGGAGTAATTCAGGTTGAAAATTCATCTATTTGAATTAAAATTCGACTTTCGGTAGAAAATTAATCTTCTTTGTTGAAAATTTATCATATTGGTTTAAAATTGAACTATTTTATGAAAAATTGATCTAATTTGTAGAAAATCCAACAATTTTGGAATATATATATATATTTTTTTTTAATTTAAGTGTTTTGCTGAAAATTTGTCTGTGTTGAAAATTCAACTTTCTTTGTTAAAAATGCTTTGAAAATGTATCTTCCTTAGTTAAAAATGGGTGCATTCGGTTGAAATTTATTTATTTTTTTTTAAAATTAGGATTCTTGCTTAAAAATTCATGTTTTTGGCTGAAAATTCATGCATTTTCTTACAAATTTCTTTTTGTTGATAGAAAGCAATCTTCTTACTTAAAAATTCACCTTTCCGGTTGAAAACTGCGATATTTTTTGGAAATTCATGGTTGTGGATGAAAATTCAACCATTTTGTAAAAATTAGTCTGATTTGTAGGAAATTCTTCAATTTTGGAAAATGTAATTTTTTGGAACATTCAGACGTTTTGTTGAAAATTTGTCCTTTTCTGTTGAAAATTCAATTTTTGTAGAAAATTCTTTTCTTTGGTTGAAAATAATTTTTTTTACTGAAAATTTGACTTATATTTTTGGTAAAAATGTACCTTCCTTAGATGAAAATTCATGCATTTAGTTGAAATTAAGTTTTTTCCTTTTTGATAAAAAATTAAGATCCTTGATTAAATATTCATCTTTTTGTTGAAAATTCGTGTATTTTCTTAAAAATTCGTCTTTATTGGTAAAAAGTAATCTTCTTACTTAAAAATTCATCCATCTGGTTGAAAACTAATCTATTTTGTTGAAAATTCCTGATTTTGGTTGAAAATTCAACTATTTTATGAAAAATTCATCTGATTTGTAGAAAATTCAACAATTTTGGAAAATATAATTTGTTCGAAAATTCAGATGTTTCGTTGAAAATTTGTCTTTTTGTGTTAGAAATAATTTTTTTTTACTGAAAATTTGACTAATACATTTTTGGTGAAAATTCATCTTCCTTAGTTGGAAATTCATGCATTTGGTTGCAATTTAGTTTTTTTTTGTTTTGTTAAAACATTAAGATTCTTGTTTAAAAATTCATCTTTTTGGTTGAAAATTTATGTATTTTCTTAAAAATTCGTCTTTGTTCGTAGAAAATAATCTTTTTACTTTAAAATTAATCCTTCTGGTTGAAAACTTAGATATTTCGTTGCAAATTCCTTATTTTTATGAAAATGAATCTATTTTGTGAAAAATTATTCTGATTTGTAGGAAATGCAACAATTTTGGGATTTTTTTTAGTTGAAAATTCAGATGTTTTGTTAAAAATTTGTCTTTTTGTGTTGAAGATTCAACTTTTCTGGTAGAAAATTGGTAGAAAATCTTTTGGTTCAAAATAAAATTTTTTAACTGAAAATTTGACTAACATTTTTGGTGAAAATTTATTTTTTTTAGTTGGAAATTCATGCATTCGTTTGAAATTTAGTTGTTTTTTTTTGTTAAAAAAAATAAGATTCTTGTTTAAAAATTGATCTTTTTGGTTGAAAATTCAATTATTTTGTGAAAAATTAATCTGATTTGTTGGAAATTTTGAAAAATATTTTTGTTGTTGAAAATTCAATGTTTTGTTGAAAATTTGTCTTTTTGTGTTAAAAATTTAACTTTGTTTGTAGAAAATGTTTTTTTGGTTGAAAATAGATTTTTTTACTGAAAATTTTACTCTTACATTTTTGGTGGAAATTTATCTTCCTTAGTTAAAAATTCATGCATTTGGTTGAAATTAAGTATTTTTATTGAAAAATTGAGATTTTCGCTTGAAAATTTATCTTTTTGGTTGAAAATTTAATTATTTTGTTCAAAGGTCATCTTTTTGGCAAAAAATTTAACTGTTTTGTTGAATATTCGGCTGCTTGGATTGAAAATTCATCCTTATGGATTGAAAATTCTTCTTTTATAGTGGAAAAGCAATCTTTTTCATCTTGAAAATTTTTAAAATAATACTGTAGTCCGCTGTTATATTTTTGGTTTAAGTCATCTCTTTTAGTTAAAAATGATACTATTTGTTTAAAAATGGAATGACTTTGTTGAGAATTCAACTGTTTTGTTAAAGATTAATCTTTTGTGGTCGGAAATTCAACTGTTTTGTTGAACTTTTTTAATTGATAATTTGTTCTTTAGATTAAAAATGCATATTTTTTGGTAGAAAAATCATCTTGCTTAAATAAAAATTTATCTTTCTTGGTTGAAAATAAACTTTTTTGTTAAAAATTTAACTCTTCTAAAATTTTCGACTTTTTGTCTTGAAAAAGTAACTATTTTTTAAGAATTTAACTGTTTTATTAAAAAATCGTCTCTTGTGCTTGAAGTTTAACTCTTTGGTTGAAAATGAACTTTTTTGACGAAAACTAGTTTTTTTCCGGTTGAAAATTAATTTTGTAAAGTGAAGATTTAACTATTTCATTTTTAACTGTTTATTGATTCTTTTTAGCAGAGAATTGAACTATTCAGATGAAGATTCGATTTTTGGCATACAATTAATCTTCTTGGTCAAGAATAAACTTTTTTATGATAAATTGAACTGTCTGATTGAAAATTAATCTGTTTTGTTGAAAGATTGAACTATTTTTGTAGAAAACTCAAATATTTTGTTGAAATTAACTTTTTTTGCAGAAAATTCATCTTCTTTACTTAAAATTTCAATATTTTCGTAGAAAATTTAACTGTTTAGTTGAAAAATCAACACATTTGGTTAAAAATTATCTGTTTTGTTTGAAGATTCATATCTTTTTGAAAATCAGGAATTAAACAATTTTCATATTCTAATTGTATAAAAAATTATACTTTCAACTCATGAAATGTTTAATTTCCCTTCACTGCTAACTAATCACTACATGTAATTATGTTAGCCAAGAGGCTTAGACTAAGAAAAGCCGTTTAATAACCACTTTCAAATGATTTATAATAGATTATCAACGGTAGGTTAATGATTATTTGATTATTATTATAAGCTCGTTGAGATTTAATCTCGCAGAAACTTTTTTTACCATTTTAAAATCTTTTCTGTATGCTAGGTGAAGAAATAAAAATAGGAGCGTTTTTTATGATGTGGGTTATTGCAATCCACTTTAAGTAGTACAAACTGTAATTCGAAAATGAATTAGCCTGGATATTTGTAAATTGCATATGAATTTTTCTGCTCAATCTCAGAGGTCAGGGGGTGTGGATCTCACTTAATATCAAATCGTGCGTGTCAGCGCTTTTAAAAGTTCATTAGGTTAAACGCTTCGACCCCGGAACGCCACTGAACCAGGATTGATGATTAATTGATGACCCTTTATCATTAAAAAAAGAATCCATATTTTTTAATTTTATTAGAAATTTCTTTGATTGAAAATGCATATTAATTATTACCTTTCTTATTTGCAGACGAACGAGATGCCATACAAAAGAAGACCTTTACGAAATGGGTGAACAAGCACTTAAAAAAGGTAAGATGCACTGAATAATTAATTATAATTGAAAAATACGAAGCAGGTAGGAAGTTACCGTAATTAATTTTAATTGTAGTAATAGTAAAATTTCGTTTAACGTAACTTTTTCGTAGTTTTGTATTTTAGAAATAATTTAATTTTTAAACAAACTCATTCATATCTGTCGAGTGGCAGTTCTTATAATTTTTATTGAAAGTTTTAGGTTAGTCATGACCAACATAATATTTCCAAAACAAGGAGTTTTTTCGAAAACTTTGAATTTCAGGGTGTGGAGAAAATTATAAATTTACTATATTGGGATATAAATCTCTATGGCTCTGAAAGTTAATTTTGTTATTTCTCAAAAAATCATACTTCTGGAAGATTTGCCACATTTGAAGATCAACAGAAAATGTTGTAGAAAACGTAGAATTTTCTACGAAGTATACATGAATTTTTAACGACATAATTGAATTTTCAACCAAAAAAGATATATTTTCAACCAAAAATGAAATAGTTTAATTTTCAGTTAAAAAATTAATTTTCAACGAGAAAACGAATATTTAACAAAATATAATAAGATGTCGTTTTTATGAGGTTCTTTTTCCTAATTTATAAACAAAATAGTGAAATTTTTTCTACCAAAAAAGATTTCTACCAAAAAATATAGAAGAACGATAGAAAGAAAGACAGCAGAAAGAAAATTTTTTAGCAGAATATATGAATTTACAACCAAAGAAGATAAATTTTCAATTAAAAATGGAATAGTTTAATTTTTAGTTAAAAAATCAACTTTCACCGAGAAAATTAATTTTTAACAAAATATAATAAAATAAGATCTCGTTTTCATCAGGTTCTCTTTCCTAATTTATAAACAAAATAGTTGAATTTCTTTTACCGAAAAGGATAAGAGAACGATGGAAAGACAGTAGAAAGAAAAGTTTTCAGCAAAATATATGAATTTGCAACCAAGTAGTTGAATTTTCATCTAAAAATGATAAATTATTGAACTACACATTTGAATTTCTAACCGAAAAAAATGAATTTTCCTACCAAAAGTGGAATAATTAAATTTTCTGTTAAAAATTAATGTTTAACAAAAAAAAAACGAATATTTATCTACAATAGATAAACTTGTTAAACCAAAATATTGAATTTTCAACCAAAAAATATAAACTTCCAACCAAAAATGGAATAATTAAATTTTTAGCTGAAAAATTAATATATAACCAAAAAAATCGAATTTTCAACAAAACAGTTAAATTTTCAACGTGAGATGAATTTTTAAATAAAATGATTAAAAAAAGATTTTAATTTCACATAAAAAACAGCTGAAATCATCCGAATAAAAACGACTTTTCATTAAAATAGTTCAAATTTTAAATCACATAGACGATTTTTTGAACAAGAAAATTAATTTTTTTTTTATTAAAAATATACAAATTTTCAAAAAAAAGGTACATGAATTTTCAACTCAAAAAGATCAATCCTCAACCAAAAATGAAAAAATTTTTATTTTTTGCCAAAATTCGAGTAGTTAAATTTTCCATTGAAAAAATAAATTTTTAACGAAAAAAGGTGAATTGCAAACGAAAGATTTGAATGTTCAAGCAAGAAAGATTTTTTATACAAGAGAAAGAAAGAAAAAGAAATTGTTGTTATTTCAATCTAAAAATGCGAATTTTTTACGAAACAGTTGTATTTTCAAGAATAATATTAATTTTTATTCATATAGTTGAATTTTCTACCAAATAGTAAAATTTTCAACCCAAAACAATTTTTGACAAAACCCGTGTGCAAATTTTGTCATGGCGCTAGCTGGGTCCAAAGTAGGAAAAATTTGGCCCCAAATTCTGGATCTGGACAGGACCAAACCACCAATGAAACGCTTAACCCGGCTAGAGCCTAACTTACTGACCGACCTGGCCCAAACTTGTCTTTATTTATTTTTCTAGTCTCAGCCACATTAAAATTAAAAATTCCACAAGAGAACAGTTGAATTTTCGACAAAACAGTTAAATTTCCAACTGAATAGAATAATTTTCTACGAAAATTGTTGAATTTTGAATAAGAGAATTAAACTTTTAACTAAATAATAAATATTTTCAATGTTTCGTCGTTCAATCTATCCCTTCGTTTAATTGCATATGGCTTAAAAAAATCTCTGAATTGTTCAATAAAAATCTTTAAAAAATCACAGATATTCGTTCAACATTCTTGAATGCAATCAATTTTTCAAAATTCTGAAATATTTAATAGTTAACTTTTGACGGGGATTTATTTACAAATACTTTATCTTGACAAAAAAAAGATAGGAAGTCGTTTAATGTCTCCAAATGTGCAGTTTCGTGATGCGAGTGCAGTTCAATAATAAAATTTACGATACAGTCATTCTTAGGCAATAAATTTGATGTGGAATATTTTTGACATTAATCAGTCTTGATGCGTGGGCGGCACAGAGGGACAAGTGGTAGAAAAAAGTATCCTTTCGATGACAGTAGTAACTCCAGAAGCGATCCGACTTCCCTGAAAAGATTTGACAACAAAACAACTATTGTCATTCAAAGTGTACTTTTTTCTACCACTTGTCCCTCTGTGAAACCCACGCGCCAACTCTAGTTTCACTAAAAAATATTCAGAATGATACTTATAACGTAAGAATGATTTTATCATAATTTTAATTATTGAACTGCACTCACATTACAAAACTGCACATTTAGAGACATTAAGCGGCTTCCTATCTTCATTTCTTCTCAAGATAAAGTATTTATAAATAAATTACCGTTAAAAGTAAATTATTGAATATATCAGAATTTTGAAAAATAAATTGCATTACATAATTTTGATATAATACAGTAACTGCCTAAAAGAAACTAGTTACTTCCCATACTACTTCAAATGTACATTTGTACAGATGATTTAACATCTGCAGGCACTTTTATATCTTTTACATATTCATAGACCGTAGACTTTAGGTAAACAAGACTCATTTGTAATTTTCTAAGAAACTATTTGCAATTCGTCCATTTTGATGCAAATTTTCATGCTTTTCATAATTTTCATTATTTAAAGGAATTCCACAAAAAGTAAAAAATCCTGAATATGGAAGTTCGCTAATAAAGTGTGCGTTTAATCGTATGCGTGGAAAATACTGACATTATGGTCCCACCGCTGATGAGGAGGTACGACGTCTTTCATTACGCGGTTTACGTGACAATGTTGAGTAGACTCTTTTCATCCAAGAATTACTATTTGTTTGTAATTTAATATCAAGTAGTCGTTTCTTTACTTCACATTACTACTATTCAGATTTTTCTATTCTGTGTTACATATGTTTTCTGATTCACTTGAAGGTCTTTGATTTTGAATTTAAAATTATTTGTATTTAGAAAATTGCTTTTTTAATTATTTATATTGTATTTTAATTTTAGATACTGATTGAACTTATTGATACTTATCGATCAAAATAACAGTATTGCTACTATTTTGTTGAATTCTTCACTAATCTAACTGTTTTTTCACTTTGAAATTAAACATACTTTCAAACTAGAAAATAGTAGAAAATTAATTTTTTTGATTAAAAATGTAAATGTATTGTTGAAAATTCTTTTTTTTTTGGTATGACAGTAAATGTTTGAAACCCAAATTTTAACAATTTCATTTTTAGTAAAAATTTGTCCTAGTTGAAAGTTCATATATTTTGTAAAAAATTCGTCTTTTTTGGTAGAAAATTAATCTACTAGTTTGAAAATTCATCTTTTTGGTTGAAATATCGTTTTTTTGTTGTTGTCCAAAAATTAATGTTTTAATTGAAAACTTATCTACCATTTTAGTTTAAATGTTTACCTTTTTTCAACTATTTGGCTAAAAATGTATCTTTTTATTTGAAAATTCAACTTCGAAAATTAAACTTAGTTAAAATTAGTTAAAAACATATTTTTTTGATTAAAAATTTTTTTTTTATTGCAAATTAATTTTTTAACTAAAAATTGAACTACTCAACTGCTTGGTTGCAAATAGACTTTTTTAGTTGAAAGTTAATCTTCTTTGTTGTCAATTAAATAATTTTGTTAGAAAGAATCCTTTTTGGTTGAAATGTTAACCATTACATTTTTCGTTGACGATTGATTTCTTTTGGTTGCAGATTCTTTAATTTCACTATTGTTTCGAAAAATCATTGTTTTTGGGCGAAAATTGATTTTGAACTAAAATTTTAACTATTCTAGTCAAAGATTTTTCATTTTAGTTAAAAATTTATCTCTCTGGTTGCAAATTTCACTATTTTCTTGAAAGTTCGTTTTTTTTTGTTGGACATTAATTTCATAACTTAAAATGTAACTATTTAATTGTTTCGTTAAAAATTGATCTTTTTCGTTGAAAATTCAACTATTTGATTGAAAATTCATTAATTTTTTTGGAAATTCGTCTTTACGCTTGAAAATTCATGTTTTTGGTAGAAAATTCAACTTTTTGGTCAAAAGTTCACCTATTTTGTTAAAAAAGAATCTGTGTAATCCAGACTAATCTTATGCCATTCGAAGTAATCTTAGGCATTCCAGAGTTCCTCTAGTTTCAAACTATTTACTCAAAAATTCGGTGAAGTCATCAAAGTAAACAATGACCCAATTTTGCATTTCTCAGATGAGTCCGATGCGTGGAGACAGAATGCAAAACCAAGAATGAAGTGCATGATTTATTTATAAGCTTCGATCAGAGAATCGAATACCTTTCAACTTTCCAGGGTATTTACTGTCTCCTGGGATCATCGCGAACTGAAGAATTGTGGTCGATATTCAAAAGGCTTTACGACTTAATCGAGATCCGTGGTTGGGAATCGTTATCTTTTACGTCGTGAGAAGGCAAATGGTTCGATAAGTACTGGGAAAGTCAACGCGGTGCAAGATATGTGTGGGGAATTAGGATTCAATGTTATCTTCTGCACATCTTAAAATCCGATTAGGCGTGAATTATAGGGTGGAATTCTCCTAGCTTCAGGATCGAATGAATAGGTTGCCCAAGAACCATTCAGAAAATGCATTTTCCAGTCTCTAATAGCGTCAAATTAGCCTATAATTTAATGCAATCATCTTCAATTTTTCATTTTTACAGTCAGAATCGTTTTATAATAAACCCATTCTTTGCATTCAGCAAATGCCAAATGTAATAAATATGAGACGTGATCCAGGATCGATTATTTATCTTTACGCTTTTCTCTGAATACCGTAAAATGGGGCTAAGCGGCTCTTTTTTCGGTTTTTATAATAAAGTAATCCCTACCTGATCCTCTTTCGTACTATTAAGCAAAAACATACGTTTTATTCATAAGCAACTATATTACTTAAAGTGTGATCAACTTTCACCCGATTGTAAAGTCACTTTTGACTGATTTGTTAGACGTCGAATCCGCTATATTTGAATCATCAAAATTGACTTCGAATCAGTCACTTTGACCGATTAAAATTTAGAGTTTAAATTGTCCCGAATTTTTAAAAAGAAAGTCACCTGGAGAACCTGGAAAAGGTCTGTAATTTTGAAACCGTTCGCCAGTAGCAATTCTGATTATAATTGATGATTGTCTGAAATCTTAGGTGTAAATTGTAATGAGGGTGCCTACCCTGGTGTTGGGGACTGCTCGATAACTATCTACTTGACCAGACTTGACTGTTGTAAGGAAAGGTTTCTGCGGCTCGTTATTCCACTTTGATTCTTTGATCCTGCAACCTTAGTCTGCGGTTCTAAGCGCTGTAGGAAACTGTGTCTCTTTTTCCGATAGAAGCAATGGTTTCATTTCGAATCTGATCTGCTGATCCGTGATCAGCCAACACTCTCTCACGAAATAACAGTCGTAAATATCAGAGTGTGACTATCAAAAGAATGAATTAAGGGAATTTGTAATCGCGTCTCACGAACAAGAGTCGATTTCCATTTCAGCTTATTCAAGATGATTTACAGGAAATACCAGTTGATCAATTTGATCCCGAAGTTGGATCAAAATGATATGCAACGCTTTACAGAACTAACTTCGTCGTGACATCCCTGCTTTAGTTTCATAAATATTATATCGTTCATGACTAACCTACGAATTTCAATAAAAAGTATAACAACTGCCAGTCGAAAAATATAAATAAAGTTGTATAAAAATTAATTTTTGATTAGAAAAAGTGGATCATTTTGATCTGAAGTTCATAATCAGGATGGTATGCAACGCAACGTTTCGATATTTGGGATTTACGGTATTTTTAAACTTCCTGTTTACTATTTCCTTGGTGTTAAGAGAGGTATGCGTATTAAAGCAAGGAGAAATTTGATTTCTAAAAATGCAAGCGGTTTTCGAAACTGTGGATTTCAATTCGAATCGTGTAGGAAGTTGGCGTTGCACAAGATACTTACGTGTAGGAAAAGTCAGTTGGCAGATATGAGGTATAAATGTCGCGTGGCAAATATGTAGGCTGTAGGTGGCAACCGTAGGACTATAGAAGGTAGTGGTCCATGTTCCTTCTGACTGAAAGTCGAGTAGGCGTTCTGGAGAAATCTTTGTCATCGGTATTCGATTAGTATGATCTAATCAGACGATTATGATTCCAGAACTGCCAAAACCCTTGATTAAAAAGAATTTCTAAGAAACTTTCACATTAGCTTGATGTTTCTGATAAATAATGTTATCCAAAAGATTGTTTTTAATGTGTTCCATGTTGCTTTTGACTAAAAGTCACTCAGAAGATTATGATTTCGGAACTGACAAAACCCTTAAATAGAGAGAATTACTAAGAACATTTAAAATTAGCTAGATGTTGCTGATCAACAATCTTACCAAAAAGATAATTTTGAATGTGATCCATTTGGCGTCTGACTCCAAATCGAGTGGGCGTTCTGGATAAATCTTTGTCATCGGTATTCGATTAGTGTGATCTAATCAGAAGATTATGATTCCAGAACCGACAAAACCTTTAAATAGAAAGAATCACTAAGAACATTTGAAATTAGCTGTAAATTTCTGATAAATCTTATCTAAAAGATGTTTTTCAATCAACATTGTTACAGCTATCTTCATGTCGCAGGTGTAACATAATTAGTAATAAATCAGTAGGAATCGACATGTTCTGACTGCGCACTTTCAGTTTGTTCTTTAAGCCTTAAGAGTGGTCCTGACAACTGCTATTAGAAATATTTATTGCCGATTATTTTCCACGCATTTAACCCCAATGCGAAATACGGAGAGGCAAAATGGTACTCTGTTCTGTCAACTTGGAAAGCAGCGTCTCAACAGTGGTAATTATTGTCACCGGAGATAAATCGTTCCGTTTGTCAATCGCTTTTCTATATGGTGCTCTGAAGTCTGAATAGCCCAAGAATCAGTTTCACCTGCACAGTTGTCCACTAACTAATCCTACCGTTAGACTTTTAATTATTGAAAAGACTAATACCTTGTAGATCTTGTTCCTCTGATGAAAGAGCATCAACTTGATCCATTCCGATAATGATATTTCTCATAGAACATGATTTGTTTTCTAA
>JAUELO010000327.1:82024-92268 GCA_032357855.1 Amphibolips quercusostensackenii
TTGGACTCGAAAGGATTCGCTTGATAAAATTTAATTGGGGGGTAAACAGTTTAATTGAGGATAGTTTGTTTTGATGATATTAGTGGTGGATGGTGGAGGTGTTTAGAATACAGGCATTTAAGTTTGGAAAACTTACTAAGCAGGCATCAAGTTTTTTGATTAGGAGGTACAATCTTTGCAAAAGTGTATCAATTAAAAAATTATCAAGTCTCAGTCCCTAAAATATGCAGATGTACATGCCCTTACAACATACAAGTTTACATGGTTCCAAATTAATTAAGGTCCAAACTTAAAAAATTGTAATTAAGAATCTTTGGATTGAAGTCCTGTAGTTAGAAAAGTTCTCACTTAAAGAATGGACAATTAAATTTAAAGCATTTGTCTTTGCGTTTAAAAATCTTTTTACATTCTGATTTCCCTTAAGCAATCCTGTCTTGATTCTTAACGATAAGACTTCCAAAGTCGCTATAAATTACAAAGTCTTGTCTTTTACCCAGGAAGCGTATTCGAAAATCTTTGTTGTTGTGGTAGACAATAGCCTCAATGAAAATATTCTACGCATTCTTAAGGTCCTCGAAGAGGCAACGGTTGTCTTCGTGAGAACAGTGGGTGTTTGTTGTCCAGGAGAAGTGTGATTAACATATCCACAAGCCACCTTACAAAATAGGAATCAGCTGATCAGATGATACTTCAAGACCTTGATCTTACCCACGCGCCATGGGCTTTAAATGGTCAGACTCGACGGCTATTCGACTAAGTGGGATGATGGGAAGTACCTTTTTTTTTAATCGGAAATTGGCGAATTCCAATTGGATGTCTTTGCAAAGTGAAATCACACCCAGAGAAAACATTTATTTAAATCAAGTTTCAAATATTACCAATTGATTCTTTCAAACAATGCAATCAGGGATACGAACGAAGTTAAATGCGATGTTTCTCCTACAATTGTTTCTGTAATTTGTAATCAATCAGGGTTGCTGCATGTCAGGGAATTGTGGAAAGTCAGGGAATTTTTGGCTGGTCAGCAAGTCAAGAAGACATTTTCAATCATGAAAGGTACCTTTTCAGTACTATCCAGAATTAATTGTCTTTTTGCTTCCAAACAATTGTTTGAAAATCAAATCGCTTATTATTACTGATAATTACGCTTCAGCATTATCTAAGGGAGATAAGGTTAAGGTCATGCATAATTTGTTATAGAGCGTACTTTCTTATACTTCTTTAGTATCTTCCTTTATAACATCGCACCCAGCTTATCAGAAATCTGAATTCTTCTTTTATGATAATATCTTTGACAAATTAAAATTCGGCTCACAGTTAGATGCCCAATTTCAAACCAAGGAAATCCTTTCACTCTCGTAATAGCTAATCAACATACTTAATAGTCTCGAAGTCATATTAAGAACACTACAAAAGAGGGCAGAGGAAATTATGAATTTGTAAGGGACAATTAGTTGCAAAATGTTTTCTCGCAAGAGATTTCTAATAATCATAGATTTCTCAATTTAGATTGCGCGATCAAAATGATATGCAACGATTGCCTATCCCTAGAGGATGCCTTATTGGCATAAGTCCTTCGGGACAAATCCTCCCACTGAGCATGTGGAGGTCTCGTTATCTGTTGCCATTTTCACTCCGATCCGAAGATTGATTTAAATAACCACCCACTTGATTGACCTTGCTCTACTCTGCTTCAGTTTCCTCTTTAGATCTTGAATTTTTAATTAAATTGATACGAAAATTATTAGACAAAGAAACACTAAAGAAGTAATACGTTTGCACTATTATTTAAAGATATCTTCTGGTTCCTCTTATTTCCTTATCGTGTATTTGTTTGAGAAAGGCGTGGTAATTGTCGGTTTAGGCAAGTGATTCATTTAATTGGGATAATATATTATCCCTGCTCACAAAAACACCTGATAGTATCGAAACTGTTGTATTTGGATATGCTCTCGCTCTTTTAAGAAGACCGCTTTTATGAAAAAGGCATCTGTTTACACAAAATGAAGAGCAAATAGACAGTATTTTTTCAATTAATAAATGTGTTTCTGATTCTTAGTTGTTTAAAAGTGTAAAGTTAGATTTTAAACAATTGAGGAAAAATTATAATTTTATAACAATTAAAAATAGAACAGTTTCAGAATGGAAAGATACAATAGAGCTTAAAATCTTGCATCAGAAGCCTTCCAAGTAGACATTTATAAATTTTATTGAATAAAAGGAGATGATTAAAGAAGCATATTTAAAATAAACAATGCTAAATTTGCACGTTTTAAACTTAAAAATTATTTTTTAACAAGATTGTCTATAAGTATGGTCGAATTATTCTCAATTTTTAAAGCTCGATAACAAAAAGAAATTTAAATACAAATATTTGTAAGTTTAATTATTAATAATTTATCTTTTCTAATCAGCTTTTTCATAACAGCTAATGGTATGCATTTTATATGTAGAAAAATTTGAAATTCAAAGTGTTTTAATTCAAATGTGTTCAAATTTAGAAGCGAGGAAATCATAACCACGTTGAAATTAGAAAATCATTCAGTTGACATTGACATAATTGAATTTAGAAATTCATAAATAATGATTGATTTAATTATAAAGAAAAAAAAATCAGCTAACTTGATTTGGTTTTTGAAATTATGTTTTTGTTTTAAAAAGTGACATCAAAAGTTTATTAAGTTATATTGGTCAGTAACTCTAATTGTAACTACTTCCTTTTCTTAGTAACTATTATTTTATGAGATTTATGTACGTAGACTACAATTTAAAATTAGAAATTTTAGAAATTATAAATGATTAAAAATGTCTAGAATGTTAAAACCGAAAGGAAGTCCAGATTGAAATGTGTGGTTTTAAAATTAAACTTAATTAGATAACGTCAACATTAAAATGTTCAAATTCAAGTCCACCAAACTGAACAAATTGTAAAATTGAAGAAATTTTATTTTTTTTGGATAATTCGATTAGTGAAGTTTGACCGAAGATCATTTGAATTAATTAAATTAAATTAATCGATGATTTACTTTCTTGGTTAAAAATTAACTTTCTTGGTTGAAAATTAACTTTTTTTTGTTGAAAATTTGACTTTCTTCTAAAAAAATTTATTTTTTGAGTAGAAAGTTCAACTTTGCGGTTTAAGATTTAGCTTTCTTGGTCGAAAATTATGGTGTTGAAAATTGATCTCTTTTTTATAGAAATTCCATCTTTATTGGTTAAAAGTGCAACAGATTGGTTAAAAATTAATAATATTTTCTGATTAAGGATTCAACTATTTTGTTGAAAATTAATTTTTTTGTTCAAGATTTATTATTTTAGGCGGACATTCATCTCTTTGGTTGAAAATTAATTTTATTAATTGAAGATTTAACTATTCCATTTTTGGTTGAAAATTTATCTTTTTAGTTGAAAATTCATCTTTTTATTATAAAATTCATGTATTTTGTTGCGAAATCGTCTTTTCTGATAGAAAATTTATCTTTTTGGTTGAAAATTAGTGTTTTGATTAAAAATTGATTTAATTTATTGAAAATTCAACTCTTATGTTAGAAATTTAATCATTTCTAGTTGAAAATACAACTGTTTAGTTTAAAATTAATAATCTGTTTTAGATGAGGATTCAACTAACTTTTGCGACTTAAAATTCAAGTGGCTTCTAAAAAATGAATCTTAATTCAACTATTTGACTGAAAGTGCAACTGTTTTCAGTTGAAATCTTTTTTTTTTCTGTGAAAATTCGACCATTTGATTGAAAATTCATCTTTCTTCGTTAAAAATGTCACTATTTTTTAGTCGAAAATTTAATTGTTTTGTTTACCGTTCGTCTTTTTTTTTAATAGAGTATTCGCCCTTTTGGATTTAAAATTAATCCTTTTGGTTGAAAAGTCATCTTTCTTGATTAAAAATCCACTTTTCTTGATTTAAATAAAAATTTTCAAATTCATCTTGGTAGAAAATAAACTTTTTTTTGAAAATTTACCTCTTTTGGTGAAAAATCTTTTCTTGATGAACATTCAACTATTTTGTTGAATTTGTCATTTTTGTCTGAATTAAGCTGTTTCTGATTTAAAATTAAAATCGTTTCTCTTGAAATATCAACTATTATATTTTTTGCTGATAATCCATCTTCTTTACTTGAATATTCAAGTACTTCGTTGAAATTTTAACTATTTGGTTAAAAACTAATTTTTTTTATCAAAAGAATTATAATTTTAATTGAAAATTTATCTCTTAATTAGAAAATTTAACTATTTCGTTCATAATTATTTTTTTCGGAAATAAATGGTTCAGGTCTCTTTTTGTGTAAACAGTAGTCACATTTAGTCACTTTTTAGTGTAAATCAGTCAGTTGAAGTAAATTAAAAATCATCCGTCGGGTGGAAGCCCTGATAGGGATGTAGTCTCAAAAATAATTTATGGGGAATCAAAGCGAATCCTTTCGACTCCACGGAATGCCGAAAATTTTAAAGTGCATGTGGGTAAATAAAATTATGAAAAATAGGCTCGTCGATCGAGTCAACGAAGACCTCGAAGCGAGGCGAAAATGGTGCTAGACGAATTGTGACGAGGATCGTCAGGAAGACGACGACTCTGACTCGAGGCGAAGAAAATAGAGTCGCTGAAGATTTAACGAAACATGCTTATCAAAAATCTTTGCAAGCCACCCGGTATACCAGCACAAGTCCGGGTCGCCAAACACCGACGAAGACTACCAAGACTGTTCGGGTAAGAGTAAAACGCATAAATTGGCAGTTTTATGGTCGAAAATAAAAGAAAAGTCAGGAATTTCAGACTTTTTAGACCATTTTACTAAAACTCAAAATGTTGCTTAAAAACACATACACTCAAATCCCGATATAAGAACGATTGCGGGCATGGCTTGCAGTGGCCTTGTTCCTAAATCGGGGGAATCCGTGCGCGAATAGGCAGGGCCGTATTTCTCTCAGTTCCCCTTTTTGAAGAATTTGTCTTTTTTTCCTGTTTTCAAGAAACTTCCATTTTTTATTGTTTCTTCGCTTGAATTGCGAACTGAATTGATAAAACCCAATAAGAAAATCTAACTATTTGAGGCTAAGAATTAATTCCTCTTGATTTAAAAGCGTACTTTTATATCTTTGGTTCAGAATTAATCTCTTTTAGTTAAAAATTCTACTATTTCTTTTGAAAGTTGAAAATTCAACCTATTTTTGATAGTATAAAATCGTCCTAGGACGTTTAAAATTAAACTATTTTTTTATTTTAATACAACAGTTTTTGGTTGAAGTTTAATCATTTCTGTTTGAAAATGATTTTCCTTTTCAAAATTCATCCTTCTTAATTGAAGATTAACATTTTTGGGAAAAATTTAACTGTCTTCTAAAAATTTTTTTCGTTAAATTCAACTATTTTTTCAACATTCCAGTCTAATTCTAATCTTTTTTAGTTGAAATTCAATGTATTTCTATTTAATTCGCCCTTTTGGTAGAATTAAACTTTTTTTTATTTAAAATAATTTTTTTTTGTTGAAATATCAACTATAACATTTTTCGTTCAGGAATCATCTTTTCTGTTTAAAAATTAAAGTATTTTTAATGAAAATTCGTTTGTTTTTGATTGAAAAGTAATCGTTTTAACTGAAAATTTCACTGTTCTACTTTTAGTTAATAATTGATCTTTTTAGTTGAGAATTCATCTATGTGGCTGAAAATTCATTTTTTGTTGTTGAAAATTTGTTTTTTTTTGGTAGAAAATTAATTTTTTTGGTAGAAAATTAATTTTTTTGGTTGAAAATTCAACTATTTTTGTGAAAATTTGTTTTCTTAAATTAAAAAGTAATCATTTTAACGAATACTGAATAATAATAATAATAAATTAAAAGTTTTTACCTTTCAATTTGAAACTTTTTTCCATTCATAAAGATTTTATTTTCAAAATTTTACAAGATTAAAATTGTGGTATTTGAACATTAATGGTCAGGGAAAATATAAAATTGATCAGGAAAAAATCAAGGAAAAGTCAGGGAATTTCGAAAATGAAATTTAGCGGCTATCCTGAATTGAAAAATGTACTATTATATTTTTGGTTCAGAATTAATCTTTTTTGGGTAAAAATTCTACTATTTGGTTGAAAATTCAATTATTTTGTGGAAAATTCGTCTGTTGTTTGCTTCAAAATTGAACCATTTCCTTGAAAATGCTTTTTTTGTGGCCGAACTTTCTTTTTCTAAACTGAAAATTTAATAATTCCATTTTTTGTTGTTGAAAGCTTATATTTTTTATTTGAAAACTCAACTATTTCAAAATTACATCTTTCGTTGAGAATTAATTATTTTTCGTGGAAATTTTGTCATCCTTGTTGAAAAACCATTTCTTTGGTTGAAACTGTAACTACTTTGTTACATTTTTTTTATTGAAAATTATTTTTAAACTAAAAATTAAACTTTTCCATTTTTTGTTGTAGGATTATCTGTATTTAAAAATTCAACTGTTACGTAGAAAGTACATCTTTTTGTCTTGAAAATTTAATAATTTGGTTAAATTTATTCCTCTCTTGACTGGAAAATCTTTCTCGGTTGAAAATTCGTCTTTTTGGCTTAAAAATTAATCTGTTTTCATAGAAATTTCAGGTTTTTCGTGACATATGCAACTATTTGGTTACAAAATAATTTTCTATGGTAGAGGATTTAACTATTTTGTTGAAAATGCTTCATAATTATTGAATCAACTATATTTTATTTAAAATTAAGCTCTTTTGTGGTTGAAATATTAACTATCAAATTTTTCGTTGAGAATTATTTTTTAGTTGTTAAAGATTTATGATTTTATTGGAAAGTTGAACTATTTTGTTAAATATTCGTTTTTTTTCGGTAAATTTTTTTTATTTCAAATTTAAATAATCTATTTTTGTTTGAACATGTGTCTTTTTTATTTGAAAAGTCACCTTCTCGAGTTAAAAAGTAAACTTTTTTCTAAAACATTTAAAATTCTAGCTTAAAAACTAAACTCTTCTGTTGCAAATTTCAATTTGTGGCCAAAATCAATAAATTCAACATGCAGAAAAAGTGAGCTTTCATAAAAGCCGAAATCTTTTTAGGTCAGCTTCAACACAAGTTTTTTCTTTTAAGGTAGTTGCCAAAAATCAGGTCTCTCAACAAAAAAAGTTTCTATAATTTTAAGAATTGAAATTATATAATCAATCCTTTGTTATGAAAGAGAAAGTTTAATTTTTATTTGAAAAGTTTGAAACTTACGAAATATAATTATTTAAACAATAGTTTTTGTAATTTAATTTTTTCCTATTGTCCCGGTTACCATTTTTTTAGAATGGTTGAATTTTAATTAATCGTGGTTTATTTGTTTAAGATATATCTGCTTAAAAATGTGCTTTCTTTTTAAAAAATTGATCGATTTCAGCCATAGAAAAATATAATTTACAATTTTAAACGAACAAATAAGCCATCATTTATTAAATTTTTTTTTTTATTGGTTAGAAGAACAGTAAGGAAAAATTCAATTAAAAAAATGTTAATAATTGTTTTTTGTAAAGTTTTAAAATTTCTCATTAAAAATAACGTTTTTCATTCGAAATGACATCATCAATAATATTATTTTTATTCTTCAAATCATAGAAAAACTATTTTTCCAGAGGTCTGATTTTTAGCACAACTACCTTAAGTCTTAAAATTAAAAAAAAAAATTGAGCTATATTTCTATTTAATGATACAATTATTTCTGAAAATTCGCATTAAAAAATCTTTCCTCGAAGCCGTTCCGGTGAAAGCTTAAAGAAGGTAAAAACTTGACGATCTCACTTTCGAGCAAGTCTCAATTCGCATTCTTCGTGTTTTCTTCGCCCTGTTCCGGCCAGTACGGGACCAGTTCCTTGGCGACTTAAACTCGCTTCTATAAATGGCCAAGGTGATCCTGGCAACTTACTCGGCACACTCACACTATGACTAACTGTAGATCACTAGGGCGCTTTCCACTGCGAAACAACGAAACAACCGCGTCCTCGCAAGACAACTTTTTTTACCCTCTTACCCTTTTTACTTTCCCTCTTCTTCTCTCCCCAACTCAAATATTCTGCTTCTCCTTTTATGAATAATTAGAATCCGGTTTGACCCCTTTTTCTTTAAGCTGCTATTAATTTTTCAAGAATTATAAGAAACTCGCTGTCATTAACAGGGAAAGTATGTTTAGCTTACGGAAACTACGGACTGAAGAAAAAATACAAAGGAGTGTTATTGGAAATATTTAATAAATAATTGAAAAATAAATAAAATAATTGAAAAAAAGAAGTCTTACATTGAGGCAACAATGACGCGAAAGAAAAAATATATACATATATCTCACAAATAATTGAGAAAATTTTGCTTTAACAAGATTTAAATTATAAATAAAATTTTATTTTATTTTTATTTATTTTTTTTTTTTATTTTTAAATGACACTGAGGACACTATTTTATCACAATGCTCCGCTAATGCCACTATTTCTTTATTTTTCCTTGAAAAATATTTTCAAACCTATTTCCTTTTTCTTGAAAAATATTACGATATGTAGTAGCTGATATTTTACTAACAAAATATTTTCATTTTAAATAAAAAAATGATGAATTTAACCAAAAAAGACAAATTTCGAATAAAATAGTTTAATCCTAAACTGAAACTGGTTTATTTTGAACCAAACAGTTGCATTTTCAACCTAAAGATGAGATTTCTACAAAACAGTTGAATTTTCAACCAATTATGTTAATTTTCAACAAAAAAGATGAATTCCCAACACAGAAGAATAATTTTCTACCAAGAGAGTGAAATTCTGTGTAAAATGCACACATTTTTAATGAAATACTTCAATTTTCAACCAAGAAGATTGATTTATCACGAGAAAAGATAATTATTCATCAAAATGCGTCAATTTTTAATCAAATAGTTGGATTTTCAACCAAATAGTTGAATTTTTAACAAAGCAGATTATTGTTCATCTAAAAAATACGAATTTTCAACAAGTTACATAAATCCAGATTTTATCTAATTAATTTTTAGTTTATATTTTTTTCGTTTCTAAACATTTTGAACCAAATGGTTGTTTTTTCAACTGAAGAAGATCAATTTCCAACCGAGAATAGAGTAGTAAAATTTTCATTAAACTAGCTGCGAATTCGATCTCGAGCGTTTCCACTTTATTTACGGTGCTCATTTCACGAGCACTTTGCTTCCCGTTAGCAAATGGATTTGCTTCCTCAAATAGGAAGCATTAGTGATTTTTTAAATAAAGACAAAACTAAATTTTTCGTTTTGATCAATTTAAGAATAGAAATTTACAAAAAATACAAAATTACAAAATAATACAAAAAATATTTAAAATACAATGGGAAATCAGACAAATCAAAGTTTGTATTTGAAGTGGTAATTTTTTTGAGCTGGAAACGGGGTGGGGGATTCTTTCTTTAATAAAATATATTAATAATTTAGGGCAATCGATTCGTCTTAAATAAACACATCTTTTCTGTTCCCACATCAACTTTAAATTGTGCGTCTGAGAAAATTTTTACTATAAAAATCGATTTTTAATATAATGTCAATCGATTCGTCTTGAACCAGGGAATCTTTTATGTTCTTGCACCAACTTTGAATTATGTTAATAAAAAAAGTTCTACTATAAAAACCGTATTTTCGAATTTTATGCATTACCATAGCTTTCTTACTCTTCAATAAAATGTATCAACAGTATAGGTCAATCGATTCGTCTCGAATCAACACTTCTTTTCTATTCTCACATCAACTTTAAATTAAGAGAATAAGAAAATTTTTACTATAAAAATCGATTTTCAATATGATATAAATAGCGATAACTTTCTTACAAATTTATAAAATGTTTTAACATTATAGGTCAATCGATTCGTCTCACACCAAGAAATCTTTTATGTTTGTGCATGAAATTTGAATTATGTTAAAATAAAGAGTTTTACCATAAAAAACCGTATTTTCAAATTCTATGCATTACCATAGCCTTCTTACTCTTTAATAAAATGTATCAACATTATAGTTCAATCGATTCGTCTCATATCAACACTTCTTTTCTATTCTCACATCAACTATAAATTGAGAGAATAAGAAAATTTTTACTATAAAAATCGATTTTTAATATGATATAAATATCGATAACTTTCTTACAAATTTATAAAATGTATTAACATTATAGGTCAATCGATTCGTCTCACACCAAGAAATCTTTTATGTTTGTGCATGAAATTTGAATTATGTTAA
>JAUELO010000327.1:147248-162849 GCA_032357855.1 Amphibolips quercusostensackenii
GCGTCAACACGTGGCTCTCAGAAATGACGTGATGGTTACGAGCAGCCTGCATCATTCTGTATTTACTTCGTTCAATGGCAATACTTACTCGAAACAAGATTGATATATCAGCTCGTTAAGGTTAAATTACCCTGCAAAATAATCTCGATGATCAATTTTGTCTCCAATTTAGTTTGAGCCATAATAATTTCGCAGGTAATTTTGATAATCAGCTGGGACGGAAACGATTCGGAACGATTATTTCTAAGAAGTAATTTTGTCCAATGCAAAATTTAAATGAACGAGTTAAATTTATTATTTAAATTAAATTTCTTTATGGTAAATTATCATTAGATTGTTAGCAACTTCTGATAAACTTTGAAAGTTGTTTTCTGAATTTCCGAAATCAGTTTAGACAGGGTGCCATATTTAAGAGAAAACCTGAAAATCAGGAAAGTCAAGAAATTTCGTTGGTTAGGAAGTCAGTAATTTTGATATAGAATGTCAAAAGTCTTAGTCAATTTTTTAAGATAAAGTCACATTTTTCAATAAATTAACTCATGGGTTTACCAATATTGAATTGTTTTGCGATATATTGGGGTATTTTAAAAGAATTCATGAAATTTGTAATCGATTTCAATATTTTGAAGGGATTCCAAAACATCTTAAAGATTTTAGGGTATTTTTTGTAATTCCAAGGAATTTTCAAGAGCTTTGAAAATTTTAAAGGTATTTCAAGAGATATTAAGGGATTTTTAATGATTTTAGAAGATTTGAAATACTTTAGGGCATTTTACAAGATTTTAAGGAAATTTCAAGTGATTTAAGCATTTGCAACAAATTTCAAAAGATTCTGATGATTTTAAAGGATTTACAATTATTTCCAAAGATTTGAAACAATTTTAAAGATTTTATTATTTTCAGCAAGATTTCAAGGATTTTTTAATTGATTTCAATCATTAAAATTTTTTTTTTAAATTCGACAGCTTTTAATGTATTTCAAAAAATTCCAAGGAATTTTTAAGAATTTGATATATTTTTTTCATTCTAAAGGATTTTTAATATCTTATGGGTATTTTAAATATATCTCAATAATTTGAAGCGATTCTAAATGAGTTTAAAGATTTTCGGATTGTTTCTAAAATTCTAAGGAATTTTCAAGAGTTTTAAAAACTGACAAGGAATTTTGAATGATTTTAAAGTATTTGAAATATTTTAGGGTATTTAAAAAAGATGTCAATATTATGAACTGATTCTAAAGGATTAGAAAGATTTTAAGGTATCAAACGTTTCAAGGGATTTCAAAGGATTTGAAATATTCAATTTTTTAAAATCATTGATTAAAAAGGATTTCAGAGAATTTGGTAGGATTTAGGGTAGTTTTAAAAATCCCAAGGAATTTTCTACAGTTTTAAAAAATGTCAAGGAAGTTTAAAACATTTTAAAGCATTTAGAATATTTTAGAGTATTTTAAATAGATTTCAATAATTTGAAATAGTTCCAAAGGATTTGAAAGATTTTAGGGTATTTAAAAAATTCCAAGGAATCTTCAAGATCTTTAAAAAGTTTTGAAATATTTAAGGATTTTTAAAAACATTCTAAAAAATTTTCGTGAATTTTAAAAAAGTGTTAAGGAATTTAAAAAGATTTTAAAGGATTTTAAATATTGTAGTGTATTTTAAATATGTTTCAATAATTTGAAGTGATTTCAAAGTATTTGTTGATAGATTTAAGTGTATGTTTAATAATTCCAAAGAATTTTCAAAAGCTTTAAAAAATTACAAAGATTTTAAAGGTTTTTAAATATTTTTGTTTTTTAAAAAGATTCCAAGGAATTTTCAATTGATTTCAATAATTTAAAGGGATTTTAAAAAATTGGACAGATTTTGGGGTATTTTTTAAAATCCTAATAAATTTTCAAGAGTTGTAAAAACTGTCAAGGAATTTTGAAAGACTTTGAAGGATTTGATATTTTTTTAGAGTATTTTAAATAGATTTAAATATTTTGAAATGATTAACAAGGATTAGAAATATTTTAAAAGTAGTATTTTATAGATTTTAGGGTATTTTTTTAAAAATTTAAAGAATTTTCAAAACCTTCAAAAAATTTCAAACGGTTTTAAATTATTTGAAATATTTGATGTGTCTATAAAGATTTCAATGAATTTTCAATTGATTTAAATAATTTAAAGAGGCTTTAAATATTTTGACGGATTTTAGGGTATTTTTAAAAATTTCAACGAATTTTCAAAAGCTTTATAAAATTTCAAACGATTTTATATGATTGAAATATTTAAGGCGTCTAAAAAGATTTCAAGGAATTTTTAAGTGATTTCAATAACTTAAAGGGGCTTCAAATATTTTCACGGATATCAGGGAATTTGCGAAAATATCAACGAATTTTTAAAAATTAAAAACATTTCAAACGATTTTAAATAATTTGAAATACCATATTTTAGGGTATTTTAAATAGATTTCAATAATTTGAAGTGATTTCAAAATGTTTTAAATATTTTAGTTTTCTTTTTTAATTCCAAAGATTTTTCAACATCTTTAAAAAGTTTCGAGAGATTTCGAAGGATCTGAAATATTGTAGACATTTTTTTTAATTCCAAGTAATTTTCAAGAACTAACAAAAATTTCAAACGGCATTTTCAAAATATTAAAAAAATGTTTAGGGCTTTCCCATGATTTCAATGAGTTTAAAACAATTGAAAGTGTTCAATTTTATGAACACATAATTTCAATTTCATACAATTTCCTAATTTTAATTTCAATATCATACTACTTTTCCAAGATTTCAGAAAATATCACATTTCATAGAATTTCACGAAATTTTATGATAGTTTAATGGATTTCAAAGAATTTATTCCCAAAAAGTAAGGTATTTCGTAGGGTTTCCAAGATTTGAAAGAGATTTTCAAATATTTTTTGCAATTTATTTAAATTCACACGGAATTCAACCTGAATTCTTATAAATTTAGGCTGAATTCTTTTGACTTTTTCGCCATTCTCATGATTCTTTTTTAAGTTTACTTGATTTCTCCTAAATTCACTTAATTCTACTCAATTCAGTGTATTAAAATAAAAATTTTTATTTATTTTTTTTAATTTATCCTGAAGTCTTTTTTTAAGGCCATGTGAGCGTAACCCCAAGAATTTTTTTCGCATTTTTTGATATCCAACTTATGTTTACACGAAACGCGATATTTAATTGAAAATTTGGGAAATTAAATAAGAAGCACTAAAAAACGTGTGTCTCATCCTAAATTTTTATAATCATGAGAAAGGCAAAAAAAAATTAATTTCTCAAAAAAACTTTTTTTATAATTGTAAAAATTTAAGACTAGACAAATGTTTCTTAGTGCTTCTTATTTAAGGTCCCAAACTTTTAACTCGATATCACGTTTCTTGTGAACGTAAGTTGGGTTTGAAAAAAATGCGAAACAAAATTTTGAATTTATGCTGACATGGCCTTATATTTAGCTTGAATTCTTAGGCATTTTATTAATTCTTTGTGATTTTCTTAAATTTTTCTAAATTTGAATTTTTTTTTTTATTGCACAGTCTTATAGTTATAGGATATTTTGAAACAGTGCAAGGGATTTTATAAGATTTCCAAGGATTTTTTCCTAACTTTAAGGAATTTTGAAAGCTCTTAAGGTATTTAAATAAATTTTCTAAGATTTCAGGAAATATCTTATATAATTCGTTTGATTTATTCTAGAATTCACCTTGAATTCTTATTATTTTATCCTGATTTCTTTTTAATACTTTTGAATTCTTCGGAATTTTCTTGAATTCTTCTAAATTCATTCAATGCTACTCAATTCAATGGATTGAAAATAAAAAAAAAATTTTTTGTTCAATTTTTCATCAATGCAATGAATTTGTTCATGTTTTTAAATTGCTTGCAATACACATGCATTTTTTTAACTCACTTGAGATTCAAAAGGACTTTATCGAGTTCTCCTTTCCCTTGAATTCTTCTAAATTCTCTCTTTTATTGAAATCAATGCAATTTTTTGCATTTTCTAAATTTGTTCCAAGTCATTTAAATTCTTTTGAATTTAACTTGAATTCTTTTGAAATCTTATGAATCGAATTCTTTTAAGTTCACACGAACATTAGTCACAGTATCAGTGCACATTACTTACCTTCAGTCATTTTTAGGTTAGAAATGAGTCAATTTTCGTCCCTTTTAGTATAAGAAAGTAAAAATTGGAAAAATTGAACTAAAAAATTTTTATTCCATTTATAAAAGATTCTGCATTAAACATTTTAGAAGATTTGAATTTCAGGTAATTTTGAAAATGAAATTTTGCGGCCACTCTAGTTTAAGAATAAAAAATAAATGAATGGGATTGAAGCAAAAAGATTTTTAAATTGGTTTTTTGTTTATAAAAATTTGAATTTAAAAATTTGTCTTGGTGTGAGATGAAAAATCAATAAGGAAGGTTGTAGGTGGGGTATCGGGTGCTAGTTGCTACTGGTGCTGCAGTTTAGTTCGTGAAAAGCAATCTCGTGGGCGTTCGATGTTGTCCTTGCTCGGAGCGACTTAGACGTTTACCGGCTTTCCATAAATGTACCGAAGAAAACGTGGGCAGCAAAAAACACACATTTCTGATGTCAGACGTCGTTATTATCCGAAAGGTATTGATATAAATGTTCTCCTGTTTTGCATATACAGACTGAGACACATTTTTCAAGTGAATAAGAATAATTATTTCAAGAGAGAGAGAGAGAGAGAGAGCAACTGTTCAACGTCACTGTACTAAATACGAAGATTACAAAATTGTAAAAAAATCTTTAGAGCTCTTAGAACCCAAGTATCATCAGATTTCACGTAAGTTCACGGGATTTTATAATATTTTTATGGATTTCAACGAATTTATTCACAAAAATTGAGCGATTTCGTAGGATTTCAAAGATTAACATTTTTTTAAAAAAGATTTTAGGATTATTTAAAAGATTTCTTGGAATTTGCAAGAGTTTAAGAAAATTTCAAGGAATTTTAAAAGATTTTAAATGATTTTAAATATTTTAGGGGATTTATATTTATTATTATTTTTTATTGTTTATTTATATATATTTTTTTTTTGTGTTTTGTAGAAGGCATAGCTATCTCAGTCTTGAAAATTATTACTTTAAAAACGCATTTGAGTACTTCAAAGTTAAAAATTCAAAATTTTCAATTTTATGAGAATTTTTTAAAAAGAATACTTATTTTGAACCGATAATAAAAATGATTTATTCTTAAAACTTTCTTATAACTCAGATATCATCAGATTTCATGTAATTTCACGGGATTTTATAATATTTTAATGGATTTCAAAGAATTTGTTCACAAGAATCGAATGATTTCGTAGGATTTCAAAGATTTTTAAAGAGTTTTAAAGATTTTATGATTTTTTAAAAGATTGCAAAGAATTTTCAAGAGTTTAAAAAATTTAAATGAGTTTCAACATATTTTAAAGGATTTTAAATATTTTACTGAATTTATATATATATATTTTTTATTATCTATTTTTATTTTATTTTTTTATTTTGTAGAAGTCATAGCTATTCCAATCTTGAACATTTTAATTTTGAAAACGCATCTAAGTGCTTCAAAGCTAAAAATTAAAAATTTTTTATTTTATGAGCTTATTATTACAATTTAAATCGAATTTTTAAAATTAATGCTTATTTTGAGCGGATAATAAGAAATACTTTATTGTTAAAACTCGCTTAGAACCCAAATATATATCATCTGATTTTATGTAATCCTATGGAATTTTATAATATTTTAATGGATTTAAAAAAAATTTATTAACAAGAATTGAGCGATTTTCTAGGGTTTCAAAGATTTTGAAAGATTTAAAAAAATTTTAAGGTAGTTAGGAGTTTTCAAAAGATTTCTTAAAATCCTTAAAATCGAATTTTTTGAAATTTATCAAAATCTTATAAAATGCCGTAAAATCCTTTCAAATCTTTCGAAATCTTTTGCAATCTTTTGAAATCCAATTATCTTTTTTGAAAGCCCTCGAAATCCCGTAAATTACTCTAAAATATTTAAAAATTCCGTAAAATTTTTTTGGAATACATCGAAATCTTTGGAAAACTTTCTTTAAAAAATTGAAAGTCCTTCGAAATATCCTGAAATCCATTGAAATCTCTTAAAATTCCTTGTAATCCTGTAAAGTCCTTTAAGATATTTGTAAATCTGACGAAATCCCTTGAAATTTATTAAAATATTTTAAAATACCGTAAAATCCTTTGAGATCTTTATGAATCGCTTGAAATCCTTTAAAATCTAAAAATATTTCTTCAAATCCCTCGAAATATCGTAAATTACTCAAAAATATTTAAAAATTCCGGGAAATAATTGGGATTCCTCTAAATTCTTTAAAAAAATTTAAAATTTGCTTAAAATCCCATACAATTTTTTTAAATCTGATGAACCCCACCAAATCCTTAGGGATTCCGTGAATCCTTTTTAAATCTCCAAGAAAATGCTCTGTACAAAAATCTCCCAATTTTCAAATTTTTACGATTTTTCGAATTGCTATATTTCTAAGACTTTAATTTCGAATATTTAAATTATAAAGGTTTTCAGTTCCAGATCCAAAATACATACATTTTATACATTTGTAATTCAAATCAAAAAAATGTCAAATTGTTGAAGTCTGAATGTTTAAAAAGTTAAGTTTTTTCTGTACATTTTTCAAAATTTTTTATTTTATGGTCATATAATTTAAAATTCTTCAATTTCGAACTCTATAATATTGTTATAAATTTTTTAATTCTTGAAGGCTTCCAGTTAATTTTTTTTTATTACTTTATGATTACAGTTTTTTATTTTATATTCTAATAATGCAATATCGATTAGTTTGATTAGAATTTTTTAAACTTAAAATGCGTTCTTAAGTTTGAAATTGTTCACTCTTAAATATTTCAAATTATAAATCATTTAATTTTGAAAGACTCACTTCTAAGTTTTTACTCTTTGATGCGTAAAGCTCAATTTTTATTTTATTTTAAATTATTCGGTTTTGAATACTACAACTGTAAATTGTTACATATTGAAAAATGTTTTGCCTAAAATAACACAATTGTAAATTGTTCGCTCTTGAGTGCTTCAATTTAAAATTTATTTTAGCCGATTATAATTGAAGAAAATTACCTTAATTTTTAATTCGAAATCGTTAAATTTTGAAGTCTTTAAATTGGAAATTGTGCATTCATTTTTTTACTATTACTGAAATACATTTTTGAAAAAGAGAATAAATCAAAAAAGCGATGGTCTTTTCTAAAATTTTGATGTCCAGCTGCTTGATTTCAAAGGAAATAAATTTTATTTTTAACTACAGTGTAAAAACTATTCGTGGAATAAAAGTATCGTGCTCTACTATTTCACCTGTGCAGACTTACAGTGCATAACTCTTAATCTGGGCAGATAAGGTTTATCGGAAAGCATAATAAAAACTCTTTCGACATTTAAAATTGCGAATTCTGTTACCAACGGTAAAAAAATTTAAATTGCGACCTAATAAGACAGATTATTTTTATTATTTTTAAATTTGGAATTCTGAAAATTAAGTCTACAAATTAAAAATGTTATACATAATTAAAGTTTAATTTAATGTTAGTGCTTTTCACTGAAAATCAGTTTAAAAAAAGCGAATTTTAATATAAAATCAGAAAGTGCAGCAGAAGACTCAAAATTTCTAAAAAATGTAGGTTGTGTTATTTTTCTTTCACCGTAAATTAGCATACTTTGATAGAAACCATCGTCAGGACTCACCATTTTCAACAATAGTAATCAGGTTATGTTCGTGTGGTACACCAGAGAATTGGTATTTTTAATCAAAAAATTTTTATATTTTAAAGATTAAATTTTTTTAACAATTATTTACATTTTTCGGTTTTGTTAGCGTTTCTACTTAAAATTGGAATCTTTTAACAAAAATCATTAGATTTTAAAGTTTCATAATTTTGAACAATTTTAGGTTACGTTAGTGTTTTACTCCAAAAATTAAAATTTTAAAACAGTTATTAAAGTTCGAAAGATATTTTCAATTTTTAAACAGTTTTAGATTGTATTCAAGTTTTTCACAAGATATCTGTTGTGATAAAAAAGAAATTGAAAAAATGAGAAACAAATTAGATTTCAAAGAAGATTCAGACTTTTCAAACATTTTTAGGTTATGTTGGTATTTTAAACCAGAAATCGGTTACTTTGAACAATAAACATCAGGTGTAAAGGAAGATTTAAAATCTTAAGGAATTTTATCTTTTGTTATGTTACTGTTTTTGTTAGAAAATTTGTATTTTTGAAAAAATGCCAAATATTGTCCTTGCTTGTCTTTTGGTTTACAAATTCATCCCTTTTGGTAGAAATTGGATCCTTTTCTGTTAAAAATGCAACTGGTTGAAAATTAATCTTTTTTGGTTAAAGGCTTAACTATTTGTTGAAAATTCGTCTTTTTGTTTGAAATATCAACTACGGCACTAGTTAATTTAAAGTACTATGTTACTTGTTAAAAATTCATTTTCTTGGTTTAAAATTCATCTTTTTGGTTGCAAATTCAACTGTTTTCTTGAAATATCGTTTTTGTAGATTGAAAATTCAACTATTTTGCTAGAAAAATTATATTTTTGGGTTGAAAATGATTGAAAATTTGGTTTAAAATGAAACCTTTTTTTAATTTAACTGCTTTGTAGAAAACTTATCTTTTTGTTGAATTTAAGTGTTTTTGATTTTTAAATTGAAGTTTTTGTTTCGTAAAATATCAACCCTTACATTTTTCTTCAAGAATTCATCCTTTTTGGTTGAAAATTCAACTACATACTTAATTAAAATTTGAACTACTTTGTTAAAAACTATTTTTTTTAGATTCATGATTTTAGTCGAAAATCCATATATTTTGTTAAAAAATTAATTATTTCACTGAATATTTGTTATTTTATTAGACTGAAAAATTATATTCAGTTTATTCATAGAGGAAATAATTTTATATAATATTTCACTCTATGTATAATTTTTTCCGTCTGGGGTTTGGTTGTAAATTAATTTTTTAAAGTGAAAATGTAACTTTTTTATTTTTGATTGACAATTTATCTTTTTTTAGTAAAAAATTTAACTACTTGGTTGAAAATTCGTTTTGTCTAAGTAGAAAATTAATGTTCTTGGTGGAAAATTATTATTTTTTCTTTAACTGAAAATTCAACTATTCTATTTTTGGGTGGAGATTTATTTTTATTGGTCGTAAATTAAGCTATTGGTTCAAAGTTCAACTATTTGGTTGAAAATTCGTGTATTTTATTCAAAATTCATCTTTTTTGGTAGAAAAATTAATCCTTTTTCTAGAAATGTCACATATTTGCTTAAAAATGCAACTGTTTGGTTGAAATGTAATCTTTTCTTGTTGAGTATTCAACTATTTTGTTAAAAATTTTCCTTTTTTGGTTAAATCAAACTGATTTTGATTTAAAATTGAAAACTTTTTCTGCTAAAGGATCAACTGTTACATTTTTTGTTAAAAATCCATATTTTTTGGCTGAAAATACAACTACTTGGTTAAAAGTTGAACCGTTTTGATAAAAATACATTTTTCTGGTTGGACATTCATCATTAAAACTATCAATTTTTAGCAACCATGAAAAATTTTGTCCTTGATTTTCTTTTATATTATTTTAGATATCAGATGCTATGAAATAAAATATTTTTATATCATCAATAATTTTATTTTTTAATTTAAGTATTGCATGAGACAAAAGAATAATAATCGCGCGCGTGTTTATTTTATAGTAATTATTTAAAAAAGATGAGAATCATCAAGATTTCATTCATAAATCTAGCAAACATCCGACCTTCACGCACGTCATTTCGTTAATAGCATGTATCTTTAGTATCGTTTTGCCAGTTTGCCGGCTCAGTTCGTTCGAACAACATCGCACTTTCCTACTCGTAGCGACGTTTTTTATATTTTAATTCTTTTATTTATTTATTTTTTAAGTCTTTTATTTTTTCAAAATGGGCTTTAACTTCTAATCAGAGAAGTTTTAAATAATGCAAAAAGGATCTTTCAAAGAATTCATAAAATCTAGTTCAAGAAAGTGAAAGTTGAGTGATTTGACCAAAAGTGAAGTTCTCTTAAAAAAAAGATATTTTTTGAAAAGTAGATAATCAAAATGTAGCCTAAAAAAATAAAGAATCTTATCTGTCTTCTTTTTAACTAAAGTGCTTGAAAATTTGTTATTTTTGTGACATGGTGTTCGGTCTTTGATAATTTTATCGTAGGTCAGACGATAAAATCTTTTTGGGATTATAAAACGGAATACAGTTATCCTGGAAAAATAATGGGAGCGACAAAAATACAATGAAAACCTCGGAGAAGAGGATCGTTAAGCAGGTAATTCTCCTTTCGAGTTGGGCACCGAAAAAACTTTTCAATATGTCTTTTTACAAATCAATAGGGACATCGTACGGGGTCTAAAATGTTTGTACAATTCAAAATTTGTTTTGCAGAAGCCAAAATATGTTTTACACAATCCAAAATATGTTTGGCATAATCCAAAATATGCATTACACAATCCAAAATATGTTTTAGACGATCCAAAGTATGTTTTACACAGTTTAAAAAGTTTTCTTTGCTAATTTCGTGTTAAAACCTAAGTAGACTTCGATTTTGGCACAAAATTGACGAAGAATCTTTTCAAAATGTATTTTTACAAACCAAAAGGGACATTGTATAGGGTTTAAAATATTTCCACAATCCAAAATATGATTTACACAATTTAAAAAGCTTCTTTGCTAATTTCGTGCCAAAAAGTAAGTCGACTTAGATTTTGGCATAAAATTGACGAAGAATCTTTTCAAAATGTCTTTTTACAAACCAAAAAGGACACTTCATGGTTTCTAAAATGTTTTTAAAATTTCGTGACAAAATTTAGTCTACTTAGATGGTTTTTCTAGAGAACGGCTTAATTCATCTCCATGGTTAGAAAAGAAATTCCAGCATAAAGATGTCGAGACTTGTTTTTTTTTTTCGTTTCCTTATTGCTCTCCATAACTATTCATATTACTCAATTTTTTTAGAATCTTTACAACCGTTTTCTTTTTTAGAGTATTCAATATAAGATAGTATAACTAGTTTTCAGATATTTTGACACTGTTTTAATTTGCATTGGTTTAAATTTACTCTTCTGTCAAGAGACTTTACCAAATTATTATGGAAAATTTCAAACTTTGGTCAAATTGTGTCTAGACTTTCGCAATTTTTGTCAGAACTCTGACCTCGAGTTATGTAAAGTCTGAGAATCAAGTTCACGGAGGCTGTTTGCGAGCAGGTAGCGATATTGTAATAGTGATGTCATGCTCTATTCGAGGCGTTCGACTAATTTCTTTCATAAAGGATCGATTTCTATTTGAGATAAAAAGAACGGGGTGCCCACTGGACCGGGAAAAACCCGAAAATTTTGTTTAATTTTTAATAAAAAGCGTTAAAGTTTATAATATGTCTCTACAAATATTTGACGACTGAAAAAATCCATTATATTAATTTTTCTCGTTTTCCCCGTTGAGAAGATAAGTATTCATAAAAATTCTGAATCTGAATTCCCATTAAGACGCGAATTTTCCTCCATTTTAAATTCCACCAACGAGTAGCAAAAAAAAAAGCAAAGCTTATTCTTTTTAATCTATTCAGAAAAATTTAGTGGAAGCGTATTGGGGGGAATTAAAAAATGGAGAAATGCCAAAGAAAGAATAGAAAGTAATAAAATAATGTCACTTTGAAGACGCAACTGCGACTTGAAATAAGTGAATTTTTAAAAATAAATTAATATATATTACATTTATAAATTATAGGTAAAAAAATAATTTGGGTAAATTATATGAATATTTTTTATTCATCTATTAAACAGAAACATATTTTGACTGATTTCATATGAATTCGGTCTTAGCACACATTTATATGATATGAACATTTATTTAATGTACGTGTTTACGCTAAATCAGTCATAGAATTTTCAGTATCTTTAAAAGTATAAATTATATATAATTATATTTATTATAATAATATAATTATATTATAATTATAATATATAACTATAATTATATATAATAATATAATTATATTATATAAATAATACTTCAAGTGAAAAAATCGGCAGCTTTTACACTTTTAATTTTTTAATTTCAGGAAACGGAAAAAAATTTTGCGAATAGGAAAAAACCGGGAATCTTACCCGCGATAAAATTCTGAAAATGCCCTAAAAAGTAGAAACTATAAGTTTTTAGACAACTCCTATTTAGTTGAAGGTGGAAACTTAGCTAAATGCTGAGGTGAAATGCAAGGCAATTATTTGAGTAGGTCAAGGGTCATAACCATGCACTAAATCGTGTTGAAAACAAATAGCAAATGTGTTGAGAAACTTCGGGACTCGTTTTTTTTACACATTTGGCTACTTCTCGAGCACATGCTAATTAAAAATTTAAATTCGCAAAATAAATTTTAATTGAGTGCATTATTGGTTTAGGAAAGTTTTTTTGGTCTTGAATTAATCAGGCGTTTAATCACGTAATAAAACCAATTTTTTTAATTCGATGTATTATGCAGTAATTTAAAAATAGCTTCTCCTTTTGGTTCACAAAGTATTTTGCATACATAAGGTTAATATTGAATGCTTCTAATTAAAAGAAATATTATTTTAGTTGTGCCAAAAATCAGCTATCAGAAAAAATAGTTTTTCTATTATTTTAAGAATAAAAATGATAATACTGATAATGTTATTTTGAATTAAAAAAAAAAAGATTTTCAATGACAAAATTTAAAACTCACAAAAAACGTTTATTTTAATCATATTTTTTGCAACTGAATTTTTGTTTACTATCGCTTTTTACAATTTTGTTTGAAAATCATTGAATTTAATGACGGTTTCTTGCGGGGAAAAGAGTCTACCACTGCAGTGTTTCGAATTTTGAAAGTTAATTTTTCTATGGCTGAAATAGTTGAGAAATTTAAAAAAAATAAAACATTTTTTAAACAAATAACTATTTTTAAAGAGCATTTATTTTCAACATTAGAAACAGTAGAGTTGTTGGGAATGTTTTCTTTTAAAAAACAAGGCTGATAATATAATCTCAATATATTATTATATGAAAATATATTTTAAATGTTTTAAATAACAAAATGTAATAAATTTTAAGCCTTGTTTATTCATAGTTACGGCTTCCTTTTTATATTTAAAGGAACAAAAATTTACTTTTTATACATTTTTTTATTGTCACAGAGAATTTTGAAGCTGGAACAGTCAATCAGTTTTTTTCTTGGATTCCTCGGAACCTTTTTATTGAATATATTTTTTAATATTTTATTTTTAAACTTTGACTTGAAAAAATATGAGACAAGTATAATACGTAATATTTCCTGCTTGTTGTTGAATGCATTTCAAGATGGTTTTATCTTCGTACTCATTGCGTTAAATTATCACGTAATTGAGATTAAACTCTAGTTACAAAGTCATAGTCAGCAATTTTTAAATTAAAATAATGATTTTTTATTGGAAATATCAATTTTAGACGTGAAAACACTAACATCTTATAAAAAGAAAAGTATTGAAGATTATAAATCTTCTTTGAAATCTACTTTTTTTTAATACCAATTTCCGTCAAAAAACACTGAAATAATATCAACTTCTAAAAAAGTTTTAAATATTATTCAAATTATACTGATTTTGTTTTAAAATACGATTTTGTTGTGTATAACGCTAACATAACCTAAAGTTGTTAAAATTTGTGAATCTTGATATAAAGCTTTTATTTTTATTTTTAGATATACCAATTTCCGACCAAAACACACAAAAATAAATAAAAATTGTTTAAAAATTGTTTATCTTCTCCAAATTATATGGATTTTTATTTTTAAATACAAATTTTTGGCGTAAAACGATAACATAACCTAAAATTGTCAAAGTTTGAGAAAATGTTCTAAATCTTGTTTAGATTATAATGATATTTGTTTTTAAATACCAAGTTTTATGCATAACGCCAACATAATCTAAAATTTTCCAAATTTGTAAATCTTTATTGAAATCCTTATTTTTAGAAATACCAATTTTCGACTAAAAATACAAAAAGAATAAAAAATTGTTAAAAATATTATAAATCTTCTTCAGATTATCATGATTTTTGTTTTAAAATATCAATTTTTAGTGTAAAGTGCTAAGATAACCTACAATGTTAAAATTTTCGAATCTTTAGCGAATACTTTTTTCTTATGATTAAAAACACAATTTTTCGACGAAAAGCGCTAATGTAATTAATAATTGTTAAAATATTCTAAATCTTATTCAAATTATTATGATTTTTGTTTTTAAATAACAATTTTTTGTGTAATGTAAAACGCTAACAAAACCTTAAATTTTTTAAATTTTTAAATCTTTATTGAAAGCTTTTATTTTTATTTTTAGAAATCCCAATTTCCGACGAAAAACACAAGAATAATTAATAATTGTTACCAAATTTTAAATCTGGTTCAAATTATAATGATTTTTATTTTTAGATACCAAGTTTTTGTGTGCAACGCTGACATAACCTAAAACTGGTTAATTTTGCGAACTTTCATTGAAATCTTTCTTTTTTATTATTACTAAAAATACCAATTTCTGACAAAAAACGCTAAAATAATCCAAAAGTTTTTAAAAATATTTTAAATCTTGGTCAAGTTATCATGGTTATTGTTTTTAAACACCAATTTTTGGCGTAAAATGCTAACATAACGTAAAATTGTTCAAATTTGAGAAAATATTCTAAATCTTGCTGAGATTATACTGATTTTTGTTTTAAAATACTAAGTTTTTATGCGTAATGCCCACATAATCTAGAATTGTTAAAACTTTTTGAATCTTTATTGAAATTTTATTTTTTTTTTTATTTTTATAAATACCAATTTCCGACGAAAGTTACAAAAAATAATGAAAATTTGTTACAAAATTTTGATCTCGTTCAAATTATAATGATTTTTTTTAAATACCAAGTTTGTGTGTACTATAACCTAAACTTGTTAAGATTTTTGAACCTTTATTGAAATCTTTTTTTATTATTATAAAAAACACTAATTTCCGACGAAAAACGCTAACATAATTTTAAATTGTTGAAATTTTCTAAATCTTGTTCAAATTATCATGATTTTTGTTTTTAAATACGATTTTTTGGTGTAAAACGCTAACGTAACCTAAAGTGGTTAAAGATTGTGAATCCGTATTGAAATCTTTTATTATTATTATTAAAAACACCAATTTTCGACGAAAACGCTAAAATAATTAAAAATTGTTAAAATATGCTAAATCTTGTTCAAATTATCATGATTTTTGTTTTTAAATACTAATGGATTGTGTAAAACGCTAACATAACCTAAAATTGTGAACATTTGAGAATCATCTTTAAAATTAAATTTGTTATTAAAAATACCAATCTTCGGCGTTAAAAGATTCTAAATATTGTTCAAATTATGATTTTCGCTTTATAATACCAATTTTATTGTGAAATGCTATAACGGAACTCAAAGTTGTTTAAAAATTATGAACCTTTAAAATCTAATGGTTTTTGTTTTAAAAATCCGATTCCCTATGAAAA
>JAUELO010000328.1:3645-16263 GCA_032357855.1 Amphibolips quercusostensackenii
TAATGTAAAATAACATTGTGGCGTATTTAAGACGATTTTCTATAAAGAGAAAATATTTAATCCTATAAAAGTTTTATAAATGTATATTTGTTTATAAAATTCGTTTATAACAGTGACATTTTTGTTTCAATAATTTATTCTTATGATATTTGTGTCTGTGCATCAATTTTGATTGATTTCTGTTGTACTCGAAAATAAAAAATAATACATTTATAAAAAAATGATTTTTCCCGAATTGTTTAATAAGATAATATTAAACACAAAATCAAAATTAAAATTCGGCCTCATGGAATTGATACGGAATTTTATCCATAGTATTTTTTGCTTTAAACTTAAAAATCGACCAAAAATTACGATCTCTAGCTTAATTTGTCCACGAAAATCCATTACTGGACCACTGTGCGGCGGGTCCACGCGGGCCAACCCGTGTGGACGATCTCATCCTGAAGCAATATTGTGAGGACGAGTCGTGGACTGCCCCCTTTCACATCTTATTTTTTCAAAATACCCTATAATATCTATATTTCAGAATTTTGACCATTTTTACTCTTTTTTGTTTGGAAATTCTTATTAATTTTTCAAACAGAATTCTATGATATTAAAAAATGCAGCTATGAACATTAAGGTGAGACGAAAATAGCTATTTATTTTAGATAAAAAATTATTGTACTGGAAAATAGTCTCTTTCGCACAGAAAAAAATTATTTTTTAGCTAAACAATATTCTAGAAAACTAAATAAAAATTTTTCATTGAGAAAATGTGTCACTGACTCTGAGTTCTTAGTCTTGTTAACAAATTATTAAGTACATATTACATTTTAAATTTTTTGCTTAGGTAAAGATTATTTTACAAGAAAAAAAAATGTTTTCATAGAAAAAATGATTCTTTTTACCAAAAAATATTCCGGACAACCGAATAGTAATATTCCGTTAATAAAATTCATTGCTGAATCTTAGTTGTCGTTAAAAATTATTACACATACATTAGCAATATTGTTTTTTAAATTTAAAATAATTTATTGTTAAATTTACTCCATAATGGATATTAAATTCACATTGGGGAAAATAATAGTTTATTTTTGAAAAAAAAAACATTTAGAATACAATACTCACTTAATAATTTGTCAGTACCAATAATAATTAAGAATCAAAGACATATTTTATCTTTATGGAAAATTATTATTCAGTTATATGGGATTGATTAGTTTTATAATTCATTTATAATTTATTTTATCAATAATAACAATGTTTTACACAATGTTTGGAATGTTCTGTGATTATTATTTACATTCAAACATATTCTTAATTGGTTTATGAGAAAAATAATGTTGAATAAAGCAAAAATGTGAAAATAAATATTTATTTAATTATTTGTTAATAACAATAACAATTAAAAGTCACTGAAAGATTTTCCTAACGAAATATTACAATTTGGTTGTATGGAATAATTTTTTAGTGTAAAAAGAAGTTTTTTTGGTGTAAAAGTAACTATTTTTGGAAATTTTTCATAATTCTTATTATTAACAAGAATAAATATTTATCACTTATAAAGGTCAGATTATTAATCAATTTAAAGCATACTTGGAACTGCTTTGATGAGAAAAACAATATACCTACGAAAAAGATGTAAATATTTCCTATTGGTTTATTAAAATATTTATTTATTGTTCAGTTATTTGCACAACTCGAAAAATACTTTAAATAATTTTTTTAGACTTTCTGAAATTGTGTATTTCTATTAATTATAAATGTATTTATTGAGGATACTCGTCATTATGTTTTTGTATTGATTGTTTAAACAATCCATAAAGTGCAATGCACTGTCAAATTATAATTTTTAACTTTTCTTTGATACTTTGAAAATTTTCATAAAATATATAATATAAAGAATCTAGCGATATATTCGTTCTTCCGATCAAAAAAATAGAAAAATAAACATCTGACATGACTAAACCAACAGCGTCGTGAAAGAGAAAACAAAATATATTTATTTAATTTATAAATTAAATGTAATTTTACTTGTTAATAACATTTGTAGCTTCTTATAAAAGTTGTGCATGTTTTATTTTAGTAAATTACGCTGGCGTTTTTAAAACAAAAAATCCCTTTTTTTCGAAGAAAAATTACCCTGTTTTCCCTACAACTAAAATGCTGAACCAGCTGTAATCCCTGGATATTTTCCCTTTACTTATTCAACTTTATTTTCTTACCTGGCCGATTGGGAGGATTCCATCCGCCAACAGGTGGAGCTGGAAAAGGTGCTGGTCCACCCAAAGGTGGAGGAGGTGGAGGCCCTCCCATTCCTGGCGGAGGTGGAGGAGGTGGTGGTCCTCCCATTCCTGGCGGAGGTGGAGGAGGTGGTGGTCCTCCCATTCCAGGTGGAGGCGGAGGGGGCGGTGGGCCTCCCATTCCAGGCATGGGAGGTGGAGGTGGTGGTCCTCCAATTCCCGGCATAGGAGGTGGAGGTGGTGGCCCTCCAACTGCTGGCATAGGTGGTGGAGGTGGTGGTCCAACGATTCCTGGCATTGGAGGTGGAGGAGGGGGTGGTGGACCATTAATTTCTGGCATAGGAGGTGGAGGTGGGGGTGGTGGTACACTAATTCCGGACACTGGAGGTATAGGTGTAGGTGGATGAACAACCACTTTAGTTTTGCACTCAACACTTGGTGTTGATGCCAGTCTTTTATCTCCCGATTTCGAAAGTTCATTTTCGTCTTCCATAGACTGCACTCCCGCACTGTCCGCACTTTCGTCGAAGTTCAAGTTCCTCTTTATATTATTGCACAATTCGTTTTCACCTAGGTCTGTCCTACTAACTCCGTTCGTTATTGACTTTAAATTTTGAATATTGTCGTTGATAGTCGAACTTAGGCACTTATTCTGACTTATCTTCAAGTTGTTCATGTGTCCTGTTAAGCACTCCATCGAATCCTCCGCCTCATTTGTACTCTGCAAGAATATTGTTAAAAGTATAAAAAGGGGTCTTTCAAGAAAAGTGTCATACTGACAGGGGGAAGGTGACATTACACATGGGAAATATAAATGTGTGAACATCTATATTTTGAGATGCTTGAAAGAATTAAAATTAGGGATTTTATTTTACAAGAAAATCATGGAAATACAGACTTCACACTTTCCCCTATTCCCCTCTTTATCCCTTTTTCTGAAGAATTCCTTCTTTTTCTGGTTTCAAGAAACTTGCACCTTTTCTCTTTCTTTGCTTTAATTAGAACAGTAGTAATGGAACCCAATACAAAAATCCAACTATTTTTCGTTAAAAAATTGTTTTTTTTTTTTTTAATTGAAACGTCTAATATTATATTTTTGTTTCAGAATTCATCTCTTTTCGTTAGAAATTATACTATGTGGTTGAAGATTTAACTATTTTGTTGACAATTCGTTTTTTTATGATAAATTAATTTTCTTGTTTGAAAATTTAAATGAAAATTTAGCTGAACTACTTTGTTAGAAATTCATTTCGTTAGTTGAAGATCCAGCTCTATGGTTTGAAACTTCACTAATTTGTTGAAAATTATTATTATTTTTTTTTAATCAATTGTTTTAACTAGAAATTTAACTTTTCCTTTTTTTAAAGTTAAACGACTTTCTCAAAAATTAAATGTAATGTTTTTGTCAAAAATTGAACTATACTTCGTTGAAAATTCGTTTATCTTTGCTCAAATATTCAATAGTTTGTTGAAAATTGAGCTTTTGATAGAAAATTTAACTATTTAATAGAATGCATTGAATAAAAAAACGCAACTGTTTTTGGTTGAAGTTTAACCGTTTTTGTTTCAAAATTCAAACATTTAATTGAACATTCATCTTTATAGGTTGGAAATTCAACTATCTTGTCAATTTTTAATTGCAAATTTAACTGTTCTATTTTTGGTCGAAAATTGATCGTTTTTAGTTAAGAATTCAACAATTTGGATTAAATATTCAACTTTTGTTAAAATTTAACTTTTTAATTGCGAATTTAACTATTTGAAACTTAGCTATTTGATTGAAGACTCATGTTGCAAGTCGAAAATTAAACTATGCGTTTCAAAAATTAACTATTGAAAAAATGGAACGGTATTTGTTTAAAGTTTAATAGTTTTTGTTTCAAAATTCAAACGTTTGATTGAAAATTCATCTTTGTAGGTCGAAAAATCAACTATGTGTTTAAAAATTAAACTATTTCGTTGAAAGTTTAATTATTTTGTTGAAAGTTCAACTATTTTTTCAATTTCAAATTTAATTATTCTATTTTTGGTTGAAAATTGACCGTTTTCAGTTAAAAATTGAACAATTCGTCTTAAATATTAAATTTTTTTGTTCAAAAATAAATTTTGATAGAAAATTTAACTATTTGATTAAAGATTCAAATTTCAGGTCGAAAATTTATCTATGCGTTTAAAAATTTCAGAATGTTTTTGAAAATACAATTGTTTTTGGTTGAAGTTTGATCGTTTTTGCTTCGAAATTCAAACATTTGATTGAAAATTCATCTTTGTGGGTCGAAAAATCAACTATGTGTTTAAAAATTAAACTATTTCGTTTAAAATTTAATTATTTTGTTGAAAATTTCATTATTTTGTAGAAAATTCAACTATTTTGTCAATTTTTCACTAGCAAATTTATTTGTTCTTTTTTTGGTTAAAAATTGATCGTTTTTAGTTAAAAATTCAATAATTTGGCCTAAATATTAATTTTTTGTTTATTGCAAATTAACTTTTTGATAAAAAATTTAACTATTTAATTGAAGATTCATTTTTAAGGTCAAAAATTTAACCATGCAGTTAAATATTTAACTATGTTTTTGAAAATACAATAGTTTTTGGTTGAAGTTGAATCGTTTTTGTTTCAAAATTCAAACATACTATCAGAAATTCATCTTTGTAGGTCGGAAAATCAACAATGTGGTTAAAAAATAAACTATTTTGATGAAAGTTTTATTATTTTGTTAAAAATTCAACTCTTTTTTTAAAAGGTCATCATTTTTGTTCGAAAATTCCACTAATTTGTACAAAATCGTCTATGCGATTAAAAATTAAAGTATTTTGTTAAAAATTTAATTATTTTGTTAAAAATTCAACTATTTTGTAAAAATGTAGACTTTTTGTTCGAAAATTCAACTGCTCTGGTACAAATTTGTCTTTTTAGATTGAAAGTTCATCTTTTATGGTAGCAGAGTTCTTGACTGAAAGTTGATCTTTCCTGGTTCAAAATTGAACTGTCTTCAAAAAAATTTTTAAAAAATTGTATTTTTGGTTTGAAGATTTAACTATTTTGTTGAACAAATCATTTTCTTTTTTAATTGTAAATTAATTTTTGTAAATGTAAATTTAGCTTTTCAATTTTTAATTAAAAATAACCTTTTTATCGGAAATTCACATTTTCGGGTTTTTAAAGTGTTATTTAAAAGAATGTATTCTCATATTTTCGTGAGAAATCATCCTATTTACCCCGTTTTATAGCATTTTTGGATACGAAATCTGTAAAATATTATTTTTGTACGTTTTGTGTTCTATTTTAGGCATTTCTAAAACGACACCGAAGAAAAAAATTTAACATTAAAGGGGTGGTGGGTTTGCGGCGAAGAAGGGAAGGGATGAAAAAAGTTTTTAAAATAGCGTGACGTAGTTCTTAAACAGTCCCAAAAGTAATTTTTGATAGTCTACCATAATTATTTATTTCTACCATAATTATTTATTTCTGCTACACGTGTCTGACTACTTAGAAAAGGCCTGTCCAGCAAGGAGAAGTTTACTCAAAGTCCAGATGGTGCATTTCCACCACCACTTCCATCTGCCCATTTGAGAGAATGTGATCTAGACAGTGGAAGTAGAAAATTCCCGTCTGTGATTTGAGTCGCTTCGACGGAAATTCCTGAAATTTCTCCTTGCAGGACAGGCCTGATATGCGGGATTTCAAGAGATTCAGAAACATTCCCACGGATTTTAAAGAGTTCAGTGATTTTTAAGGAATTAAAAAAAATTCAAAGAATCTACTAGGATGAAATAGTTCACACAATTTCAAGGATATTACCCGATTTTAAGGAATTTTCACTGTTTTAAATGTTTTTAAGGAATTCTAATGGCTTTTGAAACATTTTAATGTGTTTTAATATATTTGAAGGCAGGCCTGTCCAGATATGAAAAATGTAATCAAAGTCCAGACGGTGCATTTCCACCACCACTTCTATCTGCTCACTCAAAAGAGCTCGGGTGGTGGTAACTCTTGTCAAGTAGAATGGGAAGTAGAGAGTGGAGGTAGAAAGCTTACATCTGCGGTTTGAGTCGTTTCGACGAAAACTCCTGAAATTTCTCCTCGATGGACAGGCCTGAGAAGATGAAAATTTTGGTATCTAGATTATTAAGTCTCTACCTGTGATCTATTTTTCGCCTTGTTATTTTGTCTCTCCATTTCGGAGATGGGTGACAAAGTCGAAGGCATTTGAGCATCAAATCTCGATTCTTCAGCAGAGGAAGACTTGTCCACTGAAATGGGCGATAGATCCAAGGAACTAACGGTGAACCTTCCACTTTCCTCGGAATATCTACTCGATGAAGAGGATTCATCCTTTCCAATTTTTTTGATTGGTGAACTGAAGCTGCTCGTCTCAATGATTCCGGAATCTCGTTCAGGGGAAGTTTGGGTCGATCTTGCATCCTTTCGTCCTTCGGAGGTCTTCACCAATTTCCGGAGACGGTCCACTTCCGCCCTTAAACTAGTTACTTCCTCTTCTAAGCGTTTCACAATATCCGAGGACGGAAGTTCTCGATTCAGTTTTCCAGGATGAAGTGATGGAGGTCCCTGAGTCGCCCAATAATATGTTTCGTCTGGCTGAAAATTATATTTTGGTAATTAATTAAGGGTGACCGTAGCACAGAGGGGTACAATGACGAAAAGGAATTTTCAAAATATGATTTCGATTTTTCATAGAGATCAAAGTCTTCATCAAAACATAAAGTTTGAAAAAATTGTGAAATTTAAGATATGGTTGTTTTAATAACACGTAATTAATGAAAAATTATTGATCTTAGTGTGTAATCGATGTAATGATTTTGTATATTTATGAACTAATTTTCGTTTTTTATTCGAATTTAATTAATTTAATAATTAATTAATTATTAATTTAATTTTTAATAATTTAATATTAATTTAATTCATTTAATTTTTTATGTAATTCAAGTTTTTTTAAATTTAATTTAATTTAAATTAATTTTTTTATACACAAGCATTAAAAACAAAAATAAATGTATTTATTGTTGTTATAAACAAATTTTGTAAACAAATGCACAGTTTGTGCAATATAATAAGACCAAACTCTAATAACGTAATGTTGGCAAGCCCAACAAAGCAAGTTAAAAAAGTACCTGAAACTATTAAAAATTGCTTAAACTGGACATTTTTTTATCAAAATTGTTAATAACAATCATGGTTATGAAATAACAAATAGTTTACTGAAGCATGATTGGCTAGTCAAAGAAAACACATTTTTTTAAATTACCTCAAACACTAAAAAAAAATTTAAAGTAAGCATTTGTTTTTAAAATTTGTTTAAAACTATAACACTTGTCATCAAATGGCAATATAAAGTATCATTAGCAGGCAGTACGTTCAAAAAAGTAACTGAAACTCTTGAAAATTACTTTAACTGTCTATTTTTTTATGAAATTTTTGTATAAAATTAAAAAAATTAATAGTTTACTGAAGCATCACTTCAAAGTCAAACAAGGCCCGATGAAGAAAAAAAGTACCTCTGACTCTCATAAATTGATCAAACTGCGCATTTGTTCATAACATTTTTTCATAAGAATAAGAAATACCTTTATAAAAAACTAGAAAGTTATGCTTCTCGAATGTTGATTTATCGATTTCACACTAATTTTAATTATTTTCAAATAATTACGTGTTACTAAAGAAATAATATCTTAATTTTACAATTTTTTTCAAATTTATGTTTAAATGAAGTATTAAATAAATTTTCTCTTTAAGGGTCAGGGAAAGTCATAAATTTTGAAAAAATTTTTGCAAAAGTCAGGGAATTTCTATAAGAGGCACTTTGAATCACTGTCAAGGATATTAAATTTGAAATTGGTTTATTCCGTTTATAAAAAATTCTATGCTAAAAAACTTACACGCGTTTAAGATTTGGGTTTTTTAATATTAACGGTCAGGGAAAATGAAAAATTGGTCAGTGCAAAATTAGGGAATTTTAAAAATGAAGTTAACTTAATTTTTTATTTTTTTTTTAAATTCATATTTTTGGTTTAAAAAATTCTTATGCTTTAGTAAAAATGGAATCTTTTTGGATAAAAATGCAATTGTTTTGATAAAAATTAATTCTCATTGGTTAAGGACTCAAATATTTTGTTGAAAACTCGTTTTTTCGGTTGAAAAATTCATATTTCTGGGTTGAAAGTTGAACTATTTTGTTGAAAATTAATTGTTTTGGTTGCAGGTTTCTTGTTTTAGTCGAAAATTGATCTCTTTCGTTGAAATTTATTATTTTTATGAAAATTCACTTTTTTCATTGTTAAAAAATCATTTTTTTTTTGTTGCAGATTCACCATTTTACATTGTTCGAAAATTCATCTCTTTGGATGAAAATTTGTTTTTGAAAATTATAATTTTTTATCACTGAAAATTTAAATTTTCTATTTTTGGTTAAGAATTCCTCTTTTTACTTTGAAAATTAATCTGTTTTTGCTGAGGATTGAACTATTTTGTTGAAAATTTGTCTTCTTTAGTTAAAAATTCATTTTTTTAATTAAATGTATAGTTTTAACTAAAAATTCAACTATTCCAGTTAAAGACTCATCATTTTAGTTAAAAATTTATCTCTTTGGTTTAAAGTTGAAATATCTTGTTGAAAATGGATTTTTGGTTGAAAAATTCAACTTCTGGTTTGAAAGTTGAACTACTTTGTTAAAAATTAATTATTTTATTTGCAGGTTCATTTTGTTAGCCGAAAAGTCATATTTTTGGTTGAAACTTACAATTTTGTTGAAAATTCTCTTTTTTTTTGTTGAAAAATAATTTTTTTAGTTGCAGATTCATCATTTTAGATAGTTCAAAATTCATCTTTTTGGTTGAAAATTTATTTCTGTTGTTGAAAATTATTATTTATTACTGAAAATTCAAATGTTATATTTTTGGTTGAGCATTTATCTTTATTAGTTGAAAATTAATTAGGTTTTGCTGAATATTCAACGTTTTTGTTGAAAATTCGTCTTCTTTGGTTAGAAATTCGTTTTTTTCCGTTGTTGAAAATTAATATTTTTAACTCAAAGTTTAACTATTCTAGTTGAAGATTCATCATTTTAGTTGAAAATGCATCTCTTTTGTTGAGCGTTTAACTATCTTGTTGAAAGTTGATATTTTTAAATAAAAATTCAACTACTTGGGCAAAGTTAAACTCCTTCGTGAAAAGATTCTTTTTTAATTGAAGGTTTATCTCTGTGGTTTCAAATTCGTTTTTTTGTCCTAAATTGATCTTTTAAACTGAAAATATAACTTTTCCATTTTTGGGGCAAAAATTTATCCCTTTTAGTTAAAAATTCATATTTTTTAGTAGAAATTTAATCTTTTTTGGATAAAAATGCAACTTTTTGGTTACAAATCAATTATTGGTTGAAAATACAACTACTATGTTGAAAATTAAATTTCAGTTAAAGATTCAATGATTTAGTTCAAAATTCATCTCTTTGGTTGGAAATTTTACTATTTTCTTGAAAATTCGTTTTTTTGATGAAAAATAATTTTTCTGGTTGCAGATTCATCATTGTACTCGTACATAGTTCAAAATTCATATTTTTGGTTAAAAATTTATTTTTGTTGTTGAAAATTATTCTTTATTACTGAAAATTCAAATGTTCTATTTTTGGTTGAGAATTTATTGTTATTAGTTGAAAATAATTCTGTTTTTGCTGAAGATTCAACTATTTTGTTGAAAATTCATCTTCTTTGTTTAGAAATTTGTTTTTTTTGTTGTTGTTAAAAATTAATATTTTCAATTCAAACTTTACCTATTCCAGTTAAAGATTCATCATTTTAGTTAAAAATTTATCTCTTTTGTTGAGCATTTAACTATCTTGTTCAAAGTTGATATTTTTAAATAAAAATTCAACTACTTGGGTAAAGTTAAACTTTTTGTTAAAAGTTTCTCTTTTAATTGAAGGTTTATCTCTGTGGTTTCGAATTCGTTTTTTTCTTATTCGAAATTAATTTTTTAAACTAAAAATATAACTTTTCCGTTTTTGGTTAGAAATTTATCTTTCAAAGTTAAAAATTCATCTTTTATTGGTAGACAAATAATCTTCATTTGTTGAAAATTCGTTTTTTTGGTTGAAAAATTTAACTTCTGGGTTGAAAGTTAAACTACTTTTTAGAAAATTAATTCTTTAGTTGCAGGTGCATTATTTTAGTCAAAAATTTATCTCTTAAGTTGAAAATTTTACTATTTTCTTAAAAACTCCTTTTTTTGTTGAGAATAAATTTTTTTGATAGTAGATTCATCATTTTAGTTCAAAATTCATCTTTTTGGTAGAAAATTTGATGATTTTGTTGAAGATTCGGGGAAAAATCAGAGAATTTTGAAAATAAATTTTTGCGGCCTTTGGTGCTGAAAATTCAACGTAAATTTTTCTTGGCTGAAAATTCATTTTTTGTTTTGAAAAATTCATATGGTTTAGTAGACATTGAATATTTTTTGGATAAAAATGCAACTTTTTAGATCTAAATTAATCTTTATTAGTCAAAGATTCAACTACTATGTTGAAAATTAAATTTCAGTTAAAGATTCGTTAATTTAGTTCAAACTTTACCTCTTTGGTTGGAAATTTTACTATTTTGTTGAAAATTCGTTTTTCCTTAAAAAATCATTTTTTTGGTTGCAGAATTATCATTTTATATAGTTCAAAATTCATATTTTTAGTTGAAAATTTATTTTTGTCGTTAAAAATTATTATTTGTTACTTAAAAAATTATATATTCTATTTTTGGTTGTGAATTTATCTTTACTAAAATGAATATTCAACTCTTTGATAGAAAATATATCTATTTTGTTAAAAATTCCTCTTTTTGGTTTGAAAATTAATCTTTTTTTGCTGAGGATACAACTATTTTGTTGAAAATTCGTCTTCTTTGGTTGTGAATTCTTTTTTTTTAAATTAATTTTTTTATTTGAAAATTTAACTATTCCAGTTAAAGATTCATCATTTTAGTCCTTTTTGTTCTAAATTAATTTTTTTAATTGAAAATATAATTTTCTCACTTTTTGTGAAAAATTTATCTTTTCAAGTTCAAAATTCATATTTTTTGGTAGAAAAATAATCTTCATTTGTTCAAAATTCGTCTTTTTGGTTAAAAAAATTCAACTTTTGGATTGAAAGTTAAACTACTTTGTTAAACATTATTTCTTGTAATTAAAGGTTTATTGTTTTAGTCGAAAATTCATCTCTTTGGTTAAAAATTTTACTATTTTATTGAAAATTCGGTGAAGAATCAGAGAGTATTGCAAACGAAGTTTTGCGGGCTTTGGTGTTGAAATTCAACGGAAATCTTTCTTGGCTGAAAATTCATTTTTAGTTTTTGAAAATCCATATGTTTTAGTAGATATTAAACCTCTTTTTGATAAAAATGCAATTGTTTGGATGAAAATGAATCTTCATTGGTTGAGGATTCAACTATTTTGTAGAGAATTCGTCTTCTTTGGTTGGAAATTCGTTTTTTGTTGTTGTTAAAAATTGATTTTTTTAACTAAAAATTTAAACATTCCAGTTGAAGATTCATCATTTTAATTAAAAATTAATCTTTTTGTTGAAATTTTAACTATCTTGTTGAAAGTTGATTTTCGGTTGGAAAATTCAACTTCTGGGTTAAAAGTTGAACTACTTTGTTGAAAATTAAATTTCAGTTAAAGATTCATTAATTTATTTGAAAATTTATCTCTTGAGTTGAACATTTTACTATTTTGTTGAAAATTCGTTTTTTTTTGTTGTTAAAAAATCAATTTTTTGGTTGCAGATTCATCATTTTGCATATTTCAAAATTCCTCTTTTTGGTTTGAAAGTCAATCTGTTTTTGCTAAGGATTCAACTACTTTGTTGAAAATTCATCTTCTTTGGTTAGAAATTCGTTTTTTTGTTGTTGTTAAAAATTAATCTTTTCAACTGAAAATTTAATTATTTCAATTGAAGATTCACCACTTCAGTTAAAAATTCTTCTCTTCGGTTGAATATTTAACTATCTTGTTAAATTGGTTTTTTTGTTCTAAATTAACTTTTTTTTAACTTAAAATATAACTTTTCCATTTTTTGTTACAAATTTATCTTTTTTGGTAGAAAAATAATCTTCATTTGTTGAAAATTCATCTCTGGTTGAAAATTTTACTATCTTCTTAAAAATTCGTTTAAAAAAATTTTTTTTTTCCGTTGTAGATTCATTGCTGTAGTTGAAAATTAATCTTATTGGTTGAAAATTGTACTATTTTGTTGAACATTCGGGGAAAAATCAGAGAATTTTGAAAATGAAGTTTTGCGGCCACTTTGCAAAGCATCATTCGATTCCTTGAGTCAAGTCCTCACTAGTTTACAAAAACTCAAACTTTTTTTTGTGAGCAACGAA
>JAUELO010000328.1:16363-26458 GCA_032357855.1 Amphibolips quercusostensackenii
ATGCCAGCTGAGACGAGATGAACGCAAAGAGCAGTGCAAATCTTCCTGAGGTCCGTTTCCGACATTTGTGACCTAAGTTCCTTAAGATCTTTTAATATCCCGGAAGTCAGCCAATTAACTATGTATTGTCCTGCAACAGTAAAACGATCCACCAGTTGAGAGGCCTTTTCCTAACTGGCTTCGATTTGCAGAGCATCATGATGTGACACTCGCTTCTCTTAGACGGTGATTATTACTCGCGTAGGTGGCTGCCTATTCACTATAGCCAAGACAATTAAAGGTAGGAGGACAAACGTGATTCGGGATTACGAAATATAGCGGAATCCTTCCTGGAAAATTCATTTTTAATCTGCTTAATTCAAATGTCCGTTTAATTAAAAGGTCATATTATTACTTCCCTCAAATTACTAACTAGAACTTTATTCTCAGCACTATTGCCTTTTGCACAGGGTGCCAGCGATTCTTAGGAAAAAAATTTAAGGTATTTTCCAGGTTTTCCAGGTCGAGAAATCAAGTTTTTCCAAGTCTCATTTTTTACATCAAATAATGAAACAAAAGTTTGTTATACACATAAAAAATAAGCCATTTCATTTTTTATTTGCCAACAAGAAAGCAGAACCATAAATAAAGTCTTAATTTTTTGCGAACGTAAGTCGTCTTTGTGAAATCTTTGGAAATATTTGTAAATTTTTTTCAAGTCTTTGAAATAAATTAAATCCTTGAAAGTTTTGTGACATTTGTTAAATCTTATGAAATGTGAATTCGTTGGAATTTTTTGAAGCATTGAAAATCTTAGTGAAAGCTTGAAATTTCTGTGTGATCATTGAGAAATCTTTTGGAATTTTTTAAAGCTTTTGTGAAATCTTTCAAATCCTTGAAGTCTTTGTGTAATTTTCTGAAATTTTAATGAAATTTTAAAAATATTTTTTAATCTTTCTTTAATCTTTGTTTGAGAAATTTTGTGTGTTCGTTTGAAATTATTGAAATCGTTTGAAATTATTGAAATCGTTTGAAATCTTCTTAAATGTGTTGAAACCATTTGAAATCGCTTAAAATGTTTTGAAATTTTTGAAATCTGGTGTACTGTACCCTTTTGAAATCTCTGAAATTCTCGAAATCTTTTGAAATCCTTATGAATTCTTTAAAACACTTGTGAAATCTTTCTAAAATATTTCGTATTCTTTTAGAATTACTGGAATATTTGTAATACTTGTGAATTCTTTCTGAAATTGTTTGTAATCGTTAAAAATTTTTTTAAATCTTTTGAGATCTAATAAAAAAATTTTGATATCGTTTAAAATCTTTAGAATGTTTTAAAATCGCTATAAAATCTTTATGAAATCTTTAAAGTATTTGTGAAATCTTGCTTTTTTCTTTGTTTTCGATTTTTTTATTCGTTTGAAATCATAAAAATCTTTGTCAATCTTCTAAATTTGGTTGGAACTTTTTGAAATCTTTTGAAATCATTGTAATGTTTTGAAACCTTTGAAATCTGGTACACTGCACCCTTGTTGAAATCTTTGAAATTCTTCAATTCTTTTGACATCTTCATCAATTCTTTGCAATATTTTTAGAATCTTTTTTAAATCTTTTAGAGTCTTCTAAAAAATTTTGGTATCGTTTAAAATATTTGAAATGTTTTAAAATCTTTGAAATCCGTTGTACTGTACCCTTGTTGAAACCTTTCAAGCCCTTGAAAGCTTTAAAATCTATGAAAACTTTGTGCAATTTTTCGAAATATTTTGAAATCTTCTGAAATATTTATGAAATCTTTGAAATCTTTAATTTCTTCTTCTTGAATTTGTTAAAACCTTTTTAAATCATTTAAAATATTTTTAATCTCTTGAAATCTTTAAAACTGGAGTACTGCACCCTTCCTCAAATCTTTGAAATTCTTGAAATCTTTTGAAGTTGTTATAAATTCTTTGAAATATTTGTCAAATCTTTCGAAAATTTTTTATAATCGTTTGAAATCACTCGAATATTTGAAATATTTGTTAAATATTTTGAATTTTTTTACATACATTCGTTTGAAATCACTGGAATATTTAAAATCTTTGTGATATCTCATGAAATCTTCTAACAAAATTTGAAATGTTTTGAAATCTTTGAAATCTGGTGTACTGTACCCTTTTTGATATCTTTTAAAATCTTGTATCCTTTTGAAATTTTTATGAATTTTTTATGAAATCTTTTGATATCTCCTAAAAAATTTTTAAATTGTTTAAAGTCTTTAAAATGTTTTCAAATCTTAGAAATATGGTATACTATACCCTTTTTAAAATACTTGAAACATTTTGAAAGTTCAAAAATCTTTGTGAAATGTTCAAAATCTTTGGGAAATGTTCGTGGCCTTTGTGAAATTTTCGAAATCGGATGTACAAGCCTTTTTCAAATTTTTGAAATCCTTGAAATATTTACGAAATTTTCGAAATCTTTGAAAAATTGTTGTGAAAACTTTTTAATCTAGTGTACACACCTTTTTTAAATCTTAGAAATCCTTGAAATCTTCGAAATCTTTGTGAAATGTTTTGAAATCTTCTAAAATGTTTGGAACCTCTTGAAATAGGACACCCGGCTGTAATTTACCCACAACTGTAAATTTTAGTTTTGGTTCATAATTTTTTTAATGAAACCTCATTACCTGAGTATTAATTTACCAAAGCAGTAATATTCGCTTTTCGCCGTTTTCGAGAAAATCGAATTTAAAATATTCACCACAAGTCATATAGTTTGCCAAAAACATTTCGGAACGGCCGGTCGCTCAGGCAGTAGCGCTTCAATTTCATGGACGGAAGGTTGCGTGTTCGATTCTTGCTCCCTGGATTACTTTTATTTACCTATTTTTTAATTGTTATGAATTTAAAGGCTTATAAATATTATTTTCTTCAATAATATTCAAAAATTCTGCAAATAATAACTTTTTTAAATGCCTTTTTCATGGAAAAAACTGATTTTTTAACTTCTGATGTAAATATTTCTTTGATGAGTCAGTGCTTTTTTAAAATTCTGATTAAAACACAATTTTTCGTTCTTAAAATCTCGTCTATACTTCTTGTTCCTGATATAATTAATTAGCACAATGAAAAAAATCAATAACATTTATAAAAAAGAAAATTTTTTTCGAAAAATATGATAAAGTTGGAAAAAGTCAGTTTTTCCGTGAAAAAGTCATTTAGAAAATTATTATTTGCAGACATTTTTAAGATTATTGAAGGAAATTATATTTATAAGCATTTTAATAAATGAAAATTAAAAAATAGATAAATAAAAGAAGTGCAGGCAGCGAGAATCGAACACGCAACATTCAATCAATGTGGCAGAAGCGCCTGAGCTACCGGACGATTGAAATTGTATTTCACTAAATTCTACATAACCTGTGGCGAATATTTCAAATTTTATTTGATCGAAAATGTCGAAAATGCGAATATTCAAGTAATTTTTTTTTTAATTCAGCTTTTTTCAAAATGTCTAATTCGTTTTTTCTCCACATTTATAAAAATATCAGTGTGGACGTAGGTCAGGAAAATCCTGGAAATCAAGGAAAAGTCAGGAAATGTTTTTGTTCAGGAAAAAGGCATGAATTTCGAAAAATATCACTTTACATAACTGAGAAGGATAATAAATTTGAAATTGTTTCATTCCGTTTATAAAAGATTCTATTTTTAAAGATTTTATAAGATACAAGAATTTTGGTCTTTGAATGTTAATGATCAGGGAAAATCAAAAACTGACCGGAGAAAAATGAGAGAATTTTGAAAATAAAGTATTAAGGCCACCCTGATATAATATTCTTGACAGAAATTTACTTCATCGTGAGAATTATATTTTTAGTTGCAAATTTTATTATTTGGTTAAATATTCAACAATGTTGTTAAAATCATCCTTTTTGGTTGCGGTTTCACCTATTTTGTTTCAAATGCAACTTTTTTGGTTTAAAAATTAACTTTTTTGGTAGAAAATTAACTATTTTGGTAGAAAATCAACTATTTTGGTAGAAAATAAAACTTTTTGGGAAATATCATATTTGGTCTTGAAAATTAAACTATAATTTTTCATGGTTAAAAATTCCAACTTTTTTTTATTCAAGATTTTAATCTTTTCTCGTTGAAATATCTGCGATTACATTATTTGATGCGAATTAATTATTTTTAATAAACTACTTGGTTGAAAGTTTAATACTTTATTAAGGACTGATTTTTCTGTGGAAGATTTATAATTTTAGTTCAAAATTCTTTTTCTTTTTGAAAATTATTTTTTTTTGCCTGAAAATTCATCTATCTTTTTGGTTTAAATTTTCCGTTTTTTTGGTTAAAAATAGAACTCTTTGATTAAAAATGGAACTCTTTGATAGGAAATTAAATTTTTTGTTGGAAATTAATTTTTTTTGTGGAAAATTAAACTGGTTTATAGAAAATTTATCTTTAGTTTTGAAAGTTAAACAATTTGGATGAACTTTTTTTGATTTATTCACTGAAAAAGCTATTTTTGTTGAAAATTTGGCTTTTTGTTTGGAAAATCTCTTTCGTTGAAAATTCGTCAATTTTTGGCCTAAAATTAATTTTGAATAATAATAATGTTGAATAATTTTTAAATTTGTCTTTTTTGTTAGAAATTTTTCTTTCTTAATAGAAAACCAATCTTTTTGGTTTGAAATTTTCTTTTTTGTTCCAAAATGTAATTTTTTGATCGAAAATTGATTTTTTTGCAGAAAATTTATATTTCTTGATTGAAAATATAACTGTTTGAAAGAAAATTCGTCTTTCGGCTAGAAAGTTTAACAATTTGGCCAAACTTTTTTTTCTTCTTTGACTAAATAATCATTATTTATAGAAAAGCTTTATCCCCTTGGTTAAAAACTTGACTATTTTGTTGAAAATTCATTTTTGTCTTTTGCTTAAAATTAATTTTTTCTACTGAAAATTTAACATTTCCATTTTTTATTGAATCTTTTTTTTATGTTGAAAATTCAACTATTTGTTTGAAAATCGATGTATTTTGTTGGATTTCGTCTTTTTGGGTAGAAAATTAGTCGCTTTAGTTGCAAATTCGTTTTTTTCGTTGTTTTAACATTCATTTTTTCAGATAGAAATTTCATTATTCTCGTTTGAAGTACGTAGATATTATATTTTTTTGTTGAGCATTCATTTTTATGGGTTGAAAATTCAAATATTTTGTTAAAAATTCAACTTTTGTAGCAAAAATTCATCTTTTTGTTTGGAAAATTCATTATTTTAGTGAAAAATGCATTATTTTAGTTGAAAATTCATCTCTTTGGTTGGAAATTTGATTGATTTGTTGAAAATTCGTCATTTTGGTTTTAAAATTCATCTCTTTTGGGTACAATTTTAATCTTTTTTAGTTGAAGTATATATAAACTATTACATTTTCTGTTGAAAATTCATATTTATAGGTTGAAATTCAACTATTGGGTTTAAATTTCAACTTAAAAAAAATGTAATAATATGGTGGAAAATTCATCTATTTTGTTGAAAATTAAACTATTTTGTTGAAAATTCGTTTTTTTTCCGGTGGAAATATCAGCTATTACATTTTTCGTTAAGAATTCATATTTTTGTATAAAATTGAACTATTTGTGTGAAAATGTAATTGTTTTTGGTTGAAGTTTAATTTTCTTCGTTTAAAAACTACACTATTTTGTTAACCATATTTGATTATTTTCTGGAAAATTCAAGTATTTTGTTGAAATTTAATTAAAAGTCATCTTTTTTGGTCAAATGTTGAACTGTTTTGATGAAAATTCGTCTATTTGGACAGTAAATTCGTTCTTTTAGATTAAAAATTCATTTTTTTTTTTTGGTAAAAATTTAACTGTCTTCTACATAAAATCCAATTATTTGGTTAAAAATGTAACTGCTTTTGGTTGAAATTTAATGTTCTTGAAAAATTCATATTTTCAGCCTGTACATTCAACAATTTGCTAAAAAATTTAACAATTTGATTAAAAATTCAACTATTTTGTTGAAAATTGAAGTATTTGGGGAAAAAATAATCTTTTTTGGTCAAAAATTCAACTGTTATATTGTAAATTAGTCCATTTGGATTGAAAATTCATCTTTTAGGTACGAAAAATTCTTTTTTTTTGTTAAAATAAATAAATAAATTTGCAATTTTTTAATTTTTATCTGTATTTTTTTATTCTGATTATATTTCTATGTCGAAAATTTTACAAGATTATAATGCTGGTCTTTGAATATTATTAGTAATGGAAAAATCGGGGAATTGGGAAAATGATGTTTTGCGGACACTTTTAATATTATAACTACAATAATGGTTGACAAAGAAAAATTAAATTTCTCGAGAAATATATTGAATATAACGAACCTTTTTTCACAACCCAAAATTTCTTTTTGGATCTATTTTTATCACTGGCACTTTTATCTTTGGAAGATGAGTTTGTTTTGAAGATATTTCGAAACCTGGAGACTGATCCTTCTTAGGAAAAGCTGTTCGAAACGATCGGTGGGATTTTGTAGATATTGGAACTTATTGTAAATGTAGTTTGGTGACTGGTTTGCGAAAAATATATTACAAGATTTTGCATAGACGGTCGCGAATAGAAGACTTTGAGATACCCAATACCGCGCCCAGACCGGCTCCCGCCCCCGAGGATTTTATGTCGTGTCGGCTAGAAAATTTATTATTATTCACATTTAAAATCGTGAGCCACTTGACTCTGAAATACCATTTCACTCAATAGGAAATCGTCCTTCATCAAGCTTTCGGATACGACTAGAATTAATTTGTACTCTCAGAACCCACAGTCGAGACCATACATAGATTCATTCGAAGTTAGATCAAGTCCGAGTTTCGAATGTAGTTTCAAGGCTTCAAACAATTTTCACGATCGATAAATTAAACCGAATTGTCTATTATTACAGAATTTTCCGTAAGACTAAAACCCTTTTCAACTTTTTCCATGCTAACGTTACTGAAAATTCGGTAACACTAGACCTAGCCCAACACTAGACCTAGCCCAACACTAGACCTAGCGCAAGACTAGACCTAGCGCAAGACTAGACCTAGCGCAACACTAGACCTAGCGCAACACTTGACCGTTTATTTCTAATGAAAATTCCTTAATACTAGTAACAGTGCCAAATTTAAAATAAAGTCGCAATTAAAAGAAAAATGAGATGCAAACAAATTTTTTTTTCTCACGCAATTTTTAATATAAGATATAATACCGCTGCGAAGTATTATGGATATATTCACTATAAGTGTATTTATTTGTGCTAATTTTATGAGCATGCTTCTTCATAGATATCAAATAATTTTTTTCCCTCATAGAGGGAAATTTTTCTCTGACAAAAGAAAAAAAATCAATACTTTTAATATTTTTTTTAAGATTATGTTTTTGTCTTACCGAACAATTACATCAAATGTAATACTCTTACATTCTCAATTTTTTTATCCTATTATAAACAAAGTAAATAATTTTGTGAAGAAATTTAGAAACGACATTGGTAGGTTATGGTATGTCGTGAAATGTTTTTCAATTGGGCAATCGATGCATCTCAAAGATGCGAACAAATATATCATATGCATTACTATTGTATTCCCAATAATAACAAAATTTTTCTCATATGAACAAGATAAACAATATATTTTTTTAATTTATCGGTATTGATAGATAATAAGAGGTCATAGAAGGTTCGTCAATAGGTCATTCGACAAGTCTCGAAGACGCGAACAAACATGTCAGATACACAGTACTGTATTATTGCTTATATGGACAAAGTTCTTCTCATATAAGCAGAATACACACATTTTTTTTTAATCTTATAAATTGGCACTGGCGGGACTTACAGCGTCCTGCAATAGGTCAATCGATGCGTCTCAAAGATGCAAACAAATAGATTAGATATCGCATTGTTGTATTCTGAACCTCAAAAGTTTTTTTTTCATATAAAAGGAATAAACCATTTTTTTACGACATAAACCGGTACTGGTGAGTCATAAAAGGTTTAACAATAGGTCGAGCGATGCGTCTCGGAGACGCGAACATTTATAAATGAAAAGTCGATTTAAAAATTATGGCCATTACAAAGCTCCTTTTATGAGAAAGAAAAATTTATAATAATACAATATTTTTGCATTTCATTGTATCTATTATATAAAATAATAAAAAAGTAAAGACAATATTTTTTATAATTCATGAAAATTGATATCTTAACTTTAAAATTAAGATATAATATTTTTGTATAGACAATGAAGTGGTCCAAAAATGCATTGGAATTTTTTTTCGAATTTTCATGCATATCGCCTTTAAATTTGATCGGATTTACAAAAAATGATATTTAAAGGTTTCGCAAGCCACATTAAGTTTAACACGTATTTTCCACTTAAAAAAATACATTTACAATCAGCCACAGAATACGAATCAAAAATTACTTTTTAAATATCACCAAAAATTCCCATAAGGGATTTTGGAGCTTACTATAATTTTGTTGTGGTTTATTGAATAGAAATTGTTTATAATACATAAGATACTACTTTCTACTAATAATTATATGTTTATATAAATTGTCTGAACAATTTTTTTTTTTTTAATATGTTTTTTGTAGCAATTTTCTTTCCGAATAGAGCTAAAAAGTCGCAATTTTTTTCCTAATTTTGCAGCTTTTTTTCAACTCTTTAGTTAAATCAAGGCAATATTCAATTAAGTTTAACAGAAATGATTGTTTAAACCATTTATCAATATTAATAACAATATTCTATTAGAATAATGATGGAAAGTTGCAGTTTTTTCTAAAATTTTTTACCTTTTGTGCACTTTTCAATTAGAGTGATGTGATAATTAATTCAAGTTAATAAACTTAATTGTTCAATCAATTGAATATTATTTTCAATCAATTGAATATTATTTTCAATAATATTCTCTTTGAGTAATGTCAAACAGTTGCGGTCCTTTCTGAAATTTTTCACTTTGTGTCCCCTTTTCACTTAGAGTGAGGTAATACTTAATGAAATTTAGCAAACATAATTGTTTGAACAAATTATTATTGTTTATAACTATCTTCTTTTTGGTAATTACGAGAAAGTTGCTAATTTTTATGAAATTTTCAACTTTGCATTGCTTTGTTAGTTATGAGCAAATAATAAATAAACATTAGAGAGAATCAGTTTTTAAACAATCTCTTTTTTGCAAATGTATTTTTCTGAAATAGAACAGATATTTGAAATATTCTTTAAATTGTCTATATGGATCATATCAAATGTAAATTTTTCGCGAAGAAGACTTTACAACTAAAAAAGATACAATTTCTGCCAAAGGAGATGAATTTTATAATCTCAAGGACGAATTTTTAACCAAATTGTTGAATTTTAAACTAAAGACAATTATTTTTTAACCAAAAATGAAAAATATTAATTTTTCAGTAAAAAAAAATAGTTTTAAAAAAATACAAATTTTTAACAAATAAAGACTGTTCAGTCAAGAAAGAAAAAAAATTTAATTCAATTGTTCCATTTTCAAAGCAAAAGACGAATTTTGTGTAAAACGGAGTTGCATTTTCAGCCTAAAAATATTAACTTTCAACAACAAAAAAATTAATTTTGAACCAAAAACTAAAAATTTACATTTTCAGATAAAAAAAAATTTTAAACAAACAAAAAACGTACTTTTAACAAAATAATTAAATTTCCAACCATTGAGATTAACCTTCCACAAATAAAAACAATTTTTAACAAAGTAGTAATTTTTACCCAAGAAGTTGAATTTTCAACTGAAAACGATCAATTTTCAACCAAAAATCGAAAATTTACATTTTTAGATCAGAAAATTAATTTAAGAAAAAAGAACTTTAACAAAATAATTAAATTTTCGACCATTAAGATGAACTTTCCACACAAAAAAAAAACAATTTTTAACAAAGCAGTAACTTTTACTTAAGAAGTTAAATTTTCAAATAAAAAAGATCAATTTTCAACGAATAATGTAATAGTAAATAAATTTCAGACAAAAGATTTTAATTTTTCAGAAAAAAAAAGATTGAATTCACAAAAAATAGACGAATTTTCAACAAAAATAGTTGAATCCACAACCATAGTAGATTTAGTTTTCAACTAAAC
>JAUELO010000328.1:53411-66908 GCA_032357855.1 Amphibolips quercusostensackenii
CCTACAATATAAAGAACCTCGTCAAAACCTGATTATAAATAAACTATTTTTTAAATAAAGGAAAAACCGAGGTTTTTGACATTCGGCCAACAAAAGAGTTGGGGGACGTTTAAGGCACAAAAAAATTGAGAAGGCAAAGTTCTTCATTAAGGTTCGAAGCAACTTTTCGGCAAAAATTATTGCAGTTGGGCGATTTTTCATTAAAGAAAGTCTTGTTTAAATAAATGCTCGGCGCGCGATAGCGCGATTTCGTATACAAGCTTTTTTTTGTAAAATACTCATAAAGGATCGCACTTTAACGTATAGGTGCAAGTTTTTTGAATTTGTCATTAAATAATTTGTAATTTACCTTAAAAATTGCAATTCGTTATATTTGCGACATTTATTTAGTTCTTATTCATTGATATTTCTGCAAAAAGGTATAGAATTAGTGAATTTACTTTTGTTGAATAAAGTCTAACTTATAGATGAATAACATGCATTTTTAAAATTTTTATAAACAAATTAATGCACATAACTGATAACTGCTGCATTTTTAGAATTTAAATGTGTTACTTAATAGATTTCTTTATAAGAATGTAAAAAAATTAATTTTTAATTGCAAACAAGAACTGAACAAAATTAATAGTTAATAGTTTAAACAATTTTTATGAAGAAATTCTTTTTTTGGCATTTATATGCATAGAAAATTTCTATTTTCTGCAGAATCATTTCTATTTGTCTAAAGAATAAAAATTAGTATACAATAGATTGTAATTCAAAAACATTTGTAATTTTCATAAACAATTTTTATAACAAATTCTCTTATTTGACATATCAATGCAATAAACATTTTTTATTTGTAGAATTATTTATTTTCATGTGAAGATAAAAAATGGTACACATTAGAGTTTGATGAAACAACGTTTGTCATTGTTATAAACCATTTTTACAAACAGATTTACTTATTTACCAGTTCTATGCATGAAAAATTGGTCTTTTTTGGGGAATCATTTCTTTTCACCTAAAAAATAGAGCTTGTGCACAACTAACTTCCATCCAGCAACATTTTTCATTTTGATAACCAATTTTTATAAACAATTTTTATAAACAAATTCACTTATTTGGCATATCTATGAATCAAAAGTTTTTCTTTCCTGTGAAATCATTTATGTTCATGTGCTCGTACAATAATATATTAAGTAAATCTTTGAATTTTATCGACTTATAGGTAGATCAGAAGAGGGTAAAATTAAAAAAGTAAAAAAAAGTATACAAAAAGTGAAAAAAAGTAAACTTCTTTTATGACTGAAAATTTGACGCTGAGTAGAGAGGCTTAAATATTATCATGGAATAAAGATTTATAGCAATATAAGTAATGGCAGTGATACTATAATAAGTTAATTTGTTTGTAAAAATTGTTTATGACAATAATAAATGTACTTGTCTGTTGTCTAAAGTTATATTCATTAAATAAAAAGAAATCATTTCGCAGAAAAGACAAATTTTCTATTCATATAAATGTCAAATAAGTGAAGTTGTTTATAAAAATTGTTGATAACAATGACAAATTTTGTTTTATGGAACTCTAATGTGTACTATTCTTTACATGAAAAGGAAGGATTCTACAGAAAAGGAAAATTTCGATGCATAGATATGCCAAATAAATTAATTTGTTTATAAAAAGTGTTTATAAAAATGACAAATGTTGTTAAATAGCAGCCTATTGTATACAAATTTTTATCCACTAGCCAAAAGAAGTGATTCCGCAGCAAAGACAAATGTTTTATGCGTATAAATGCCAAATACGTGAATTTGTTTATAAAAATTGTGTATAACAATAATAAATGGTATTTTATGAAACTCTTATGTGTACCATTCTTGTTCTTAACATAAAAATGAATTACTCCACAAAAAAGAAAAATTTTTGATGCATAGATATGCTAAATAAGTGGATTTGTTTATGAGAATTGCTTAAACTATAAACTACTATTGTTGTTTTGTGCTTGTTCGCAATTAAAAATTTATTCTTTATATTTCTATAACATTTCGATTCTATGAGCCACCGCAGATGTGCCTGCGTAAATGCCCGAAAAATGAACATTTTTCCGGTGCAAATTCGCACAAGGGCAGTGTGCCGTTTGAGGGTTAACTAGGTTTTTTCCAGAATTTAAATTTAACAGTGAATGCTTGTTTTTATTATTTCACATTTCCAAGAATATATTTGACAAATTCAAGAACAATTCTTAATAGTAACATCCAAAATCTGAAGATTCGTTATTCGGCTCTGCGTCGAACGCGACACATGCATGAAATCGCGCACTCGCGCGCCGAATGTATTTTTTTTAAAACAATACTTTCTTTAATCAAAAATTGACCAATTGCAATAATTATTTTTTTCTAAGTTGATTCAACTCTTAACAAAGAACATTGCCGTCTCACTTTTTTAGTGCCTTAAACTTCCCTTAACTCTTTTTATCGACGATTGTCGAAAACACACAGTTTTTCCTTTGAATTAAAATATTGTTTATTTATTTTTAGTTTTTTATAATTTTTTTTATATCGCAGGCATCGGTAAAAACGCCTTAGTAAAAAGCGTTTCTATTTTTTCAAATCTGTTAATAATTTACTGAGTTAGGACAATTTAAGTTTTAAGAAACACGATTTTTTATTTACGGACTTTAAACTTTCACGTGCGACGGCACAGCGTGGACAATAGTTTTCCGCGTTTTCGAGCGTGCGACCCATTCTTTGATCCGAGCCCCAATTCAACTTTTTCAATTTGAAATTAGAGTCTGTTTTAGTTGAAATTCATGTTATCGAAATTTTACATTTAAAATTTACCCTTTTTGCTTAACATTTAAATACTTCAATAAAAAATTTAACTATTTAAATTTTAATTAACTTTTTTGTTAAAACCTCACATTATGGGTTGTAAATTGAACTGTTTTATAGAAATTTGTCTCCTTGGTTAAAAAAATTTAACAATATGATTTTTGTTATTTTTTGACAGAAACCTAGTTTTTGAGTAAAATTTCAACTATTCTGGCAGAAATGTTATCTTTTTTGGTTAAAGGTTCAACTTTTTGGTAGGAAATTATTCTGGACTACTGTCGAAAATGAATTAGAAGCCTGTTATTAAGCTGTAGTGAAAGTGCCCTCATTTTTATACATGAAATTTTTTTCTCATAATACCACATAGCAGTTTTAAAACGTATGAAGACGTTAGATAAGTCTTAATGAGATCTTAAAAATTTATTGTTATTCTTTTAAAACCTTAAAAAATAATTTAAAGGCTTTCTTTTGAAATCTTGAAATATCTACATTTTGTTTTAAATAGTAATCTCTTCAAAACTTAGCAGTATCTTTTAAAATACTTCAGTTTTCTTAAAAAAAAAAATGTTTAATTTCTAAAAATTATTAAAAAAATTCAATGTGTTTTAATCTGTGACGATAACTAGTAAGATGCCTGACACTGCACTGAAATCTGTTACACTTCATTAAATTTATTACTTATTTTCTCGGAAAATATCACTCGTTGTAAAAAGTTTATTGAAATGAAAATATGCATATGAATATGGTTTACATCTTTTGTGAAAAATTTTTTTCAAAATTTATTGTATTAGCTGAAATGAACGCAAAATCGCAAGGTTTCTCAGTCAAACAAATTGTTCTTTCTGTTATATACATAAGAAATCAAATATTAGTAAAATTGTTCTTTATTCAAAATTATTTTTAATTCACTTTAAACAAAATTTGCTATGATATAAAATCAAATTTATATACTTTATGATATCCAGGTTTCTTGCACAAATTTTTCTAAATATATTGCATTATCAAAAATAAGTGAATAATCATTGTTTATTTTACGTTTCGTCAAATATCTGAAGGTTCTTCAAAGATGTAAAAACATTTTTTTTAAACATATTTTAGCTGTATAAAAATCTCTAAATTGACGTTCGATGGTGAAAAAAGTTCTTGCTACATTTTTTAAATATACAATATCAATTGTCTTCATCTTTGTTGCACTCAAACTGCTTTGATGGTAATAGTGAAACAGAAAATTAGATGCGCTCCGGTGACTCGATTTTTAATTTTCGGAAATAATAATTTATGATGCCAATCTTTGCGTTCAATTTCTGTCGTATCACTCTTTGCAATGTCCTAGTTTAATTTTAAACAATTTTTAGGTGCATAAATGTGCTTTTTCGGGGCAATAACTTCTTGCTTTGTCATCTTGACGCTTTGTTTGCATATTTATTCTAAGAATCAAACATAACATAGCTAATGCTCGATTTTTATGTTATATATATATAATACTTGTAGACATTTTTGAGATAATTTTTAACCTAACCGACGGGCGGCAATGCTCAGAGTTTGTCAGCTGCAATTTTCTCCACGTATTTAAACGTGAATGCGTTTAGAGTAGGGGTTTAGGGCTTCTTGAAATTATACTTCCCTACCGCCTTAAGAACGGCAATGCTCGGAGCTTGGATTGAATTTGGTATAAAACCTTAATCACTTTAAATTTTCACAGAAATTTTATTGTCGGTCCCGAAAACGTCTTCACTGGTACCAAGAGTGCATACATTTTGTAAAATGAGATACTCTATTTTTTTCCATATTATATTTTTATCATTTTTTCAGAATTGTGAAAAATTTTACAAATTATAGTATGGTAGTAAAATGTTGAGAAGAGAATTATTTCCGAATATAAAAAAATAATCCAGAATCGAAATTTTCCCTTGTATCATTAATATTCAGAAACATTTGGAAATAAGTTTTATCATGATATAAAATTACTTGTTTGGAAATTTGAATTCACAAGTTTGATGGAGCAAAACATTCCTAATCTTTATTAATAGGTAAACAAACTGAAAACAGCAGGCTTTAAGAATCATATTTGCTGAGTGTCGCAAGAAATAAGATTTTCGACAATAATGTGTGCGATATATTGTTGCATCATTTTTTCAGATAGGATGCTTGTACGATTCATTCTAATTAAAAGAATTGTTTATCTATCGTTATATCTACTAAGACTTTAATTTAGAAGTTTGAATAAGATAATGAAAGACGCCATACCAGAGTTAGTACATCGAAAATGATTATCGACACAGGGACTCTATTCTTCGTTTTAGCCGTTTTCGTTAATTGTATAGGTAATTATATCATAAATTTTAAACCGATAAGGTTAATTTTCTTTTAGAAATATAAACTTTCAAGTACGAAAGATCAATTTTCAACCAAAAATAAAATAGATACATTTTTAGATACAAATATTGATTCGCAACAATAAAAAAAACTAATTTTAAACTAAATAGGTGAAATTTCACCTGAATAGATGATTTTTGAACAAAAGTCCCTATTAAATCATTTTTATTCATATTATTTAATAAGTAATGGAATTAATCTATTCCTGTTTTTGCTTACAGAATTAAGTTTATTGAACAGGTTTTGGGATTTATTTCCTGATGTGGAAATCTTGCCTCCTGCCAAGACACTTAAATATAAAGATGCTGAAGGTTCATGGAATTTACGGAAACTCGTTGATTATAAAGTAACTGAATTCGATTTAGATTCAAAATTATTAGCGAGGGCTCACGTCATCGTTGGATGGCTGAACAAAGATAGAATTGAACCACTATCTGATTTGTCTGGCAAAACAGATCATGTGTTTGACTCTAAGGCGAAACAGTTTGTGAAACTCCACGAAAGTGAGCTTGGAACACTAGGTGTTGACCGCCTTTTGATGACAATTCGTACTATTGATGAAGTTTTTCCTATATGCAGACCAAACGCAAACGCGAAAGTATGTCGTAGACCAGTGTACCATCTAGACGATAAAGCCTGAGGATCCGTGAAGCTATTGTACAATAATAATGTGCAATAAAATTTACAACAAAAGCTTTTGTAATTTTGACCCTGGCAATGTAAAAGCCTTTTGCGTAAAGGCTTTAACCATAAATTAGTAATAATTTTCTTCAAGAGAAGTTTGGTATATTTATTCACACTTAAAATAACACTTCTTGTCCTAAGACGATTTCGAATCGACTTAAAATGTACACGTTAGTGTGGAGAAAAGGGAGATAATTCAATTTAAAAAAATTTTAAACCAAAATATGACATTATTTGAGATACATAGTTGAATCAAAACACTACAATCAATTACAATAAGAACCAAATCTATTATGGTTCTTACTAATAAAATAGTATATCAGTATCAACACCTAATATTTTTGCAATAAATTTATTTGAGGTTTTACATGTTGTGTTTTTTTAATTTTCCTTTTTCAGCTTATAAGTTTTTTATTTTTTGTAACCTTAAATACTTGAAATGAAGAACACTTAACCTTTTTGACTTCTGATATACGTATCAGTAAAAATAGTTGATTTTTTCTAAAAATTGATTAAACAAAATTTATTATTGTTTATAACAATGTTTTCTTAAAATAAACCTACAAAATTAAGGGCTTTTTACATTCCTGAACTTTTCTTCTACTCTTATTAACAAGAAGCATTGTTAAAACAATTTTTGATTGTTTATTGTCATTTTTTCCTAAAATAAAACTAGAGAGTTGAAATATTTTTCAGATTTTTCATACTGATAATAAATAAAATTTTCTCTTGAAATAATAATTAGGAGATTTTGGTGAGGTGTGCAATATAATTTAGATATTTTAGTAAATAAACCTTATATCTAGAGATAATGATTCTTGTTGCTGCCTACTGATTATTATTTGTTTATAACTAAAGACCCGAATAATAGACATTATTATATTATATTTAAAAAATAATTATGATTGTTTATTTTCACTGATTATTATTCCAGTTTAAGGGTGAGATGAAGGTGAACACAAGTAAATAATTAAATTAAATATTTATTTTAAATTAATTTTTAATAGGAATCGGTTAAGTTCTGTGAATCTAGCCACCCTTTCAATTTTTAATTAAAATTTAAGCATGCAATCCGATTACATTAAATCCCACCAAATAAATTGCCAAGTATACCTACATGAATTTGTGAAATCCAAGTTGGCAAAGTAATTTGGAAAATGACAATCCTAATAAAATATATTAAGACACTTTTTTTATTATATACCCTATAGAAATTTTAAAAAGCCATATTAGACATTATGGAATTCAGTAACATTTTTTTCTTACATGACTTTTTAGTCACATTTTTAAGATAAAATCACCATAAATTCGTTCAAATTTTCTTGAGTTTACTAAATTCGTTAGATCTTTTATGGATTTTCCATTTTTTTTTATTCGCACTGACAACTTTTTTTTTCCTTGCATTTTTATAGATTTTATCAGATTCTGATTCCATAATTCTACTCACTCCCGCATATCTAAATTTAATGATATTTTTTTAAATTATTTTGCTTATATCTACTTGAATTATATTTAATTGATCTTAATTTTATATCAATTTCATCGGACTTTCACAAATTTTTCTAAATTTACATCATTTTTACTGAAATCAATTAGATTTTCAAAAACTAATTTTATTTAATTTTAAATTAAGAAAATACAATGAATTCGGTAATCTTTTTGAATATTTTTGAATTGTTTTCAATTCACTTGCATTTTTTAAATTCAAGTTAAACTTTTGTAATTTGTAATGAATTTTTCTTATTTCCTTCAAATTTCTTTAAAATCACTCGAATTTTATTTCATTCGTTGGTTTTTTTTCAATTTTTTTCAATTTACTTAAATTCTGTTGAATTCGTCCTAAATTTTTTAATTAGGTCAAATTTTACTAAAATAAGTTAAATATTTTAGATTTTTCAAATTATTTAAAAAATTTATTTGAATTAATTTAGAATTCACCCTAAATTATTTAAAATTTCGCTGAATTTTTTGAAATGCTCTTAATATTTTTAACTCTAGCGGAATTTATTTGAATTCAGTTTAATTTACCTGGAAGTTATTTAAACTCACCCTAATTTTTAGTGAAATCAGTGGAATATTTCAGATTTTCTTACAAATTATTCAAATCCATTTGGAATTCACCCTGTATTATTTTTTAAAAATTTCATTTCTTCTAAATTCACTTATTTCTACTTAAGAAAATGGATTAAATTTTTTTTTTGTTTTCTTTAATTCACCTGGAAGTCATCTAAACGCACCTTGTATTCTTAGGCATTTCATTCAGTTTTTTTGAATTTCCTTAGATTTGTCTAACTTCACGCCAGTTTATGTAAAATCAGTGAAATATTTTTGTGTTTAAAAATTTTGTATAAAATTCTTTGAATTTAATTAGAATTCACACTGAATTATTTGAATTTTTAAAATCTTTGGAACTTTAATGACGTTTTAAACTTTTTCTAAATATTTTTAAATGATTTACTTGAATGTTTCTAAATTTATTCAATCCTACTCAATTTACCTGAAATTCTTATTTATTTATCCTGAATTCTTTTAAATTCTTTCAAATTATTTTGAATGCACTCGCATTTTTTTCAATTAATTTAAAATGCAGTGCATTGGAAAGATTTTTAAAAAATTTTTAAATTGTTTTTAATTCACTTACATTTTTACGAATTTCGTCAAATTTTTTTTCATTTCCCTGAAATTTCTCTAGACTCACTAAAAATTTTATTTCATTTATTCATTTTAGTTTTGCTAATGTTTTGAACTCTCGCTGAATCCTTTTAAATTCACTCAATTCTTCTTAAACAAATGGATTTTTTTTTAATTTTGTTTTTATCAAATTCTTTGATATTCCTCTAAATTTTTCTAAATTAACGCCAATTTATGTAAAAATAGTGGAAAATTTTTGACTTTTTCATTTTTTTAAAGCTTATTTAAATTCATTTGTAATATACCCTAAATTATTGCAAATCTACTTGAATTCTTTGGAATTCTCTTGATGTTTCTAACTTATGCTGAATAATTTTGAATTTACTCGAGTTCTTCTAAATTCATTTAATTCTACTCAAGCAAACAAATTAGGATTTTTTTTACGATTTCTTTAATTCACCTTAAAGTTGTTTAAATTCACATAAAATTCTTCGGCATTTTATCAAATTCTTTAGAATTCTCTTAAATTTTTATAAATTCATGCCAATGTTAGTGAAATTACTAGAATTGCTCAGATTTTTTGAATTAACTTGAATTCATTTAGAATTCACCGGAAATACTCACTAATTTAACTAAATTCTTTTCAATTATTTTGAATTCTCTTGAAGACACTGGCATTTTTTTTAATTATTTAAAATAAAATGAATTCGGTGGACTTTTTAAATAATTTTTTAATTGTTTCAATTTAATTGAATTTTTTCTTTACTTCAACTTGAATTTTCACGAATTTAAATTTAATTCGACTAAATCAAATGTCCTAAATTTTTTTTTCGTTTTCTTTAATTCATCTGGAAGTCGTATAAACTCGCCTTGAATTCTTAGGCATTTTGTCAAAATTTTATGAATTCCCTTACATTTTTATGAATGCACGTTAATTTTAGTAAAATCAGTAGAATATTAGGATTTTTCTAGTTTTTTTAAACTTATTTAAATTTATTGAGAACTCACCCTGAAATATTTAAAATTTCGTTAATTTCCTTGGAATTTAACTTGAAGCAGTTTAATTCCAAATTGAATTCTTATGCATTTCATCATGTTCATTTAAATTCCTTTGAATTTTCCTAAGCTTGCGCATTGAAGTAAAATTAGTGGAATATTTTGGATTTTACCAATTTCTTCAATTAATTTGACTTTTTTTTAATGCACCTGGACTTTTTATTAATTGGATTGAATTACTTATATTTTCCTTCAATTTACTCTAAATTTTCTTGAACCTTATTTAATTAATTGGTTTTTATAATTTTCGTAATTATTCCTGAAATTATTTTAATAGGTCTCGTTTAAAATTATTCAATAGCTCTTTCTTATTTTTTCAAGTAAATGAGGCCTCATCTATTATTTGTTTATTTTTAACATCAGTTATGCAATTATGTACTTAAGAATTTTCCCGATAACTACCCGACACAATTTTTATAGGGGGAGTAAGAAAATAATTTTTCACAACGCCTCGTCCGAAAGTTCGACTTTCGACGCCTTCGTAGCGCATCGAAAGTAGCCAACTGCAGAATACTTTATTTTCCTTCGGCTACGTCATCTACTTTCTGCCCTAGGGAAGAAAGTGAATTTCAGTCCTTCTTTCCATAGATAGGCCAATGAACGACGACTTTGAGTTAAACAGCTTGATCCATTGTAGATACGTCTACTGAAAGTTTGAAAATACTCAGTTTTAACATTTTTGTGAATTTTGGGAAATCTTGAAAATTTTATAAATTTTTGGAAATTTTAAACTTTTTTCAAGTTCAAAAATTTTGGAAATTGTTGAAATTTTTGGATGTTGAAATTTTTAGAAACTTTTTAAAAATTGTTAACAATTTTGGAAATTTTAAGAAATCTTACAATTTTTTAAAAGTTTGGAAATAACAAAAATCTTTGTAAATCTTGGAAATATAAGAAATGTTTTAAAAATTTTGGAATTCTTTCGTAAATTTTGTAAATTTTCATGAATTTTGCAAATTTTATAGATGTTCGGAAATTTTTAAAAATTAAAAAAATTTTTCTTGAATAAAAAAATTTTTGTAAATTTTTAGAAATCTTGAAAATTTTAGAAATTTTTGGATTTTTTTTAAGGTTCTGAAATTTTTTTTTAAATTTTGGAAATTGTTAAATTTTTTTAGAAATCCTGAAAAATTTTGAAAATTTTTAAATTTTGTAAAAGTTGTTAAAAATTTTGAAAAAATTAACAATTTTCTGGAAATTTTAAATTTTTTTAAATTTTCGAAATTATGAAAATTTCTGTAAATTTTGGAAATATTTGAGAAATTTTGAAAATTGTGGAAATTTCTAGAAATTGATTAATTTTTGAAAATTTTGTAATTTTTTAAAAAGTTTTTAGAAATTTTGAAAAAATTTTTTTAATTTCAAAATTTTTTTATAAATTTTGGAAATTTCTGAAAATTTAAAATTTTTTAAATTTCTGAAAATTCAAATTTTTTTTAAATTTTCGAAATTATAAAAATTTTTGTGAATTTTGGAAATATTTGAGAAATTGTAACAATTTTTTACATTTCTAGAAATTGTAAAATTTTCGTAAATTTTACAATTTTTTGAAAAGTTTGGAAATTATAAAAATTTTTGGAAATTGCTCAAATATTTCCAAGGCTTACAAAAATTTTCATAACTTCGAAAATTTAAAAAAAATTTTTAATTCCTGAAAATTTTTGAAATTTTTTGAAAGTTGCTAGAAATTTGGAAAAAATTTTTAAAATTTTTGTAAATTTGAAAATTTTTTCAAATTTTCGAAGTTATGAAAATTTTTGTAAATTTTGGAAATATTTAAACAATTTTGAACATTTTTAAAATTTCTAGAAATTGTAAAATTTTTGGAAATTTTAAAATTTTTTTGAAGTTTTTGGAAATTTCCAAAAAAATTTACATTTTCTTAGAAATTTTCGAAATTTTTCGAAATTTTACAATTTTGTTAAATTTCTAGAAACTTTAAAATTGTTGGAAATTTTTAGAAATTGTCCAATTTTTTAATTTCTAAAAATTTTTAAATTTTTGCAAATTTTATAATATTTCAAAAAGTTTGTAAACTATGAAAATTTTCGTAAGTTTTGAAAATATTTGAAAAATTTTTGTAAATTTTTAAAAATTTTGAAAATCTTAGAAATTTTTTGCAAGTTCAAAAATTTTTTTTTTAATTTTGGAAATTATTAAAATTTTTTAGAAATTCCGTAAAATTTTGGAATTTTTCGAAAGTTGTTAAAAATAAAAATAAAAAATTTAATAATTTTTGTAAATTAAAAATTTTTTTAAATTTTCGAAATTATGAAAATTTTTGTAAATTTTGGAAATATTTGAGAAATTTACAAAAATTTTTAAATTCACAGAAATTGTAAAATTTTTAAAAATTTTACAATTTTTTGAAAGCTTTTGGAAATTATGAAAATTTTTGTAAATCTTGGAAATATTTGAAAAGTTTTGAGAATTTTGAAATTTTTTAAGTTTTTGGAAATTTTAAAAAATTCTCAAATTTTTCAGAAATTTTTATAAATTTTGGAAATTTCTAGAAATTTTACAATTACTACATATTTCAAAACTTAAATTTTTTTGTAAATTTTACAATTTTTTTGAAAGTTTGGAAGCGAAACAGACTGATATATTGCACATGCGTCTACCGGAAGTTAAAAAAAATTCAGTTTTAAAATTTTTGTAAATTTTGAAAATTTTGGGAAATCTTGAGATTTTTATAAATTTTTGGAAATTCCGGACTTTTTTACATTAAAATGTTTTTTTTAATTTTGTAAATTGTTAAAATTTTTGGATATCTTGAAGTTTTTGGAAATTTTTTGAAAATTATGAAAAATTATGGAAATTTTAAGAAATTTTACAATTTTTTTAAAAGTTTGAAAAAAGCGAAAATCTTCGTAAATCTTGAAAATATAAAAAGAATTAAAAATTTTAAAAATTTTGGAATTTTTTGTAAATTTTGTAAATTTTTGTGAATCATGAAAATTTTATAAATGTTTGGAAATTTTGAATATTTTTTTTAAATAAAAAAATGTTTGTAAATTTTTAGAAATCTTGAAAATTTTACAAAAATTTGGAAATTGTTGAAATTTTTTAGAAATTCTGAAAATTTTTAAAATTTTTTGGAAATTTTGAGTTTCAAAATTTTTGGAAATTTAAAAATTTTTCTGAATTTTTGAAATATTTGAGCAATTTTGAAAATTTTTGAAATTTCTAGAAATTGTAAGATTTTTGGAAATTTTACAATTTTTTGAGTTTTTGAAAATTTCCAAAAAATTTAAATTTTCTCAGAAATTTTCGAAATTTTTTGAAATTTTACAATTTTTTTTAATTTCTAGAAATTTTAAAATTGTTGGAAATTTCTAGAAATTGTACGATTTTTAAATTTTAAAACATTTTTGAAAATTTTACAATATTTTGGAAAGTTTGGAAATTATGAAAATTTTCGTAATTTTTGATAATATTTGGAAACGTTTTAAAAATTTTGAAAATTTTGGAATTTCGCAAAAGTTTTTGGAAATTTTAAAATATTTTGAAAAGTTTGGAAATTATGAAAATTGTCGTAATTTTTGATAATGTTTGAAAAAGTTTTGAAAATTTTGAAAATTTTGAAAATTTTGAAAATTTTGGAATTTCGTGAAAGTTTTTGGAAATTTTGAAATAATTTTACAAATTTGTTGAAAAAATTGGAAATTTTTAAAATTTTTAGAAATATTTGGAAGTTCTTGCATGCTATTCCGAGGCATTAGTTCTTCAGCTACTGTGCCTATTTAGTTTTTTAAGCCTTTAGCTCTCTTAACTGATCAGTCGTCAAAATTAGAAATGCCCAATTGAAAGTCAAACTTTCAGCAGGCTTATTGTGAAAAAAGTATACGTGTCAAGGGGAGAACGCAGTTTCTCGACTCGCGTAATTGCTGCCCTCGCTTCGCTCGGGTAGCAAACTTCACAATCGTCGGAAATCGC
>JAUELO010000328.1:72395-83437 GCA_032357855.1 Amphibolips quercusostensackenii
CTGCATCGCTGGAAGAACTCAAGGCTATACCACAAAATGATTATCAGAAGTGCTTCGATGATTGGAAAAAGCGTTGGTACAAGTGTATTATATCTGAGGGGGATTACTTTGAAGGGAACAACATAAATATTGAGGAATAAATAAATATTCTTTGAGAAAACCATAAAGTTACCTAATTTTTTGAACACACCTCGTACGCATAAGAAAACCTAAAGTTTTATTAGCAGCAGAAACAATATTGTTGAGCTGAATATTAAACGACTATCAAAGAGCACTTTTCCAAGTTGATAGGAAGCAAGTGATCATTACACCACTTGTTTAACTTGTCTAGGTTAGCCTGTAGAATTTCACAGGAATTAACGCTAGATAGAGGATAGTATAATTTAATATAATCAGCATAGATCAATAAGTAACAAAGTAAGACCAAGAGCATATCATTCACAAATATAATAAACAATAATGGTCCAAGATTTTAAACTTTATCGAAAAAACGATATTCTAATATTAAAAGTGTCATATTCTTCCAGGCATATTCTTAGTAATATTCTTAATGAAGTAAGCGAAATACTTACTTTGAGAGTATCTTCTAACAAAAGGGGAAAAACATTTTTAAAATAAGATTATGAGTAGAGAAAGAAGAAATGCGCAAAGGAAAATGTGCCTTGCTCTGTTCAATCATTGCTTTTTATGTTTCGTGCCACGTGCTTTTCCATCAGTTTTGATTTTCGATTGTTTTACCCACGAAGTAGCACGAGGAGGCCAAACTCCATACTTTCGGATTTGTAATAAGTAACAAGCTCGAAGAAATGCAACCAATTCTAAGGATAAATCGCGTGCGCACATATACTTCCTTTTCTTTACAGAAAATGTTAGAGTGACTGAGGTCTGACGTCACATTTCAACAAAGAAGAAAGATAGTGAGGTTAAATCCCGGCGTGCAATTTCTCATTTATTCATGTTTTTTCGGGTTGTTTGGTTAAATGTTTTTTTGTTGTAATTTTGGGCATTGAGTGTTTCGCTTTGAAAAAAAGTGTCAAGTACAACATACAAATAATTTAATATTTTATTAAAATGTGACAAAATAAATAAAATGTGTCGAAATGTCACAAAATGCGTCAAAATAAAAATGTGTCCTTCTATCCAAGTTTTCCTCGTACAGGAGCTGATAAGAATACCTAAATTACTTTCAAGCATTGGCTGTGAAGACATAAGTTTTCTTTGCTATTTTTTACATAAATTTCTTGAAGTTCTTCTTGTAATTGTCTCGTATAAGTTGTACGGTGCCTATAATTTACAATTAACTAGAACTTTCTGTTATTTACAGTGAAATAATATAAAAAAAATTTTCCGCTGCGCGGGAACATTCTCATCACCCGCTGCGCGCGCAGATCGCAAGTTTGAGCGCGCCTAGGGCGCGCGACTGTTGGTTCTCGCGCTTCGCGCTAGGTATTTGTATTTTCCCTACATTTGTACACAGAGTTTTCAAAATTGAAGGTCAAAGCATTAACAACTATCGTTTGGTTATTGTAAATTTTCTTTTGTTAAAGCTTCTTCGGCTTTAACGAACACATCCTCATCACGTATCTCGTGCTTCGCAAACGAATTTGTGCGAAATTCGAACCTTTGTACATTGAGTTCAACTCTATTATATCAAGTTTATATTACATTTCTGTACCTCAACCTGTATTTGCTCATTCACATATTGCAAAATACAGTACAAATTTTACTTAACATAATGACTTCAATATTTGTTTCTTATTTTGCATTAAATTTTAATCTTAGCTACTCTTAAAAATGTATTATTTCAATATATTTATATAATCGCAATTCATAATATTCATTGGTATTAAAACGTACGTATTTTAATTGACTTGTTTTTATAATTTTCAAAAGTACGAATCCTATAAGAAAAGCAATTTTGTTATTAAACATTTTATTGCAACTTGTGTCGTTTTTCCAAAAATTAAATTTTTTCATTTTCAATGTAATTTTTTGAAATTTTAATTAAAAATGTCCATCTTAGCGTAAAGTCATTTTACGCAAATTTGTGGATTTCACTTAGGCGAAAAATTTTGTTAAATAAAATGTTACTGTAGCTTGTGTTATTTTTCAAAAAGTTAATTTTTTCATTTTTAATATATTTTTATGATAAATAACAAATTTGTAGATCTTTTTTGGTTAAAGAGCTTTTGTCTTTTCATTTTTATTCGTCTTTTGTTCCGTTCTTCCAAAAATTTAATTTAATTATTTTTTATCTCATTTTTTATGATCAAAAGAAAATCTACTGATCCAGTTTAAAAATTATTGATAAAAAATTTAGAGATCCTTTTTGGGTAGAAAACTGTTGTTAATTAGTTTTTTTCGTATCTGTGTCTTTTTTTTTAATTTAATTTTTTTATTTCTATTATTATTTTTGCGATTAAATCTAAAACTACGCTTCCTATAAATTAACTATCAATGACAAATTTGTAGCTCTTTATTGGATGAGTAACTTTTGTCTATTTATTTTTTTCATAGCTTGTCCTGTTTGTCCAAAAATTAAAAATTTAATTTAAATTTTATTTATGATTAAAACTAAAACTACGCGTTTCATTAAAAAATAATTTATAACAAATTTGTAGCTCTTTTTTGCACAAACAACTTTTGTCTCATTTTTTATCGAAGCTAGTGTTGTTTGTCGGAAAATTTAATTTTTTTATTTTTCATGTTTTTATAAATAAACCACAAACAACGCATCCTGAAAGAAATAATTAGCGCAAAGTTTGTATCTATTCTTTGGGTAAACAACTTTTGTCTCATTACTCTTTTCGTGTCATGTGTCCTTTGTCCAATTTTTTTTTTGACGTTTTGCACGAATAAAACAAAAACTACGTCTTTTATTCATATATGATTCATAAAAAATTTGTGGCTCTTTTTCAAACACATAAATTCTGTTTTATTAACTTTTCTTTTGCCTTGATAGTTTAACCACATAATAGAATTTTTGATTTTTGATAATTTTTTGCGGGATCAAAAATTTCAATTTTCGATTTTTCAATGAAATCCAAAAAGCTGTTATGATAATTCGGTAGGGATTTCAAAGAGAAACTTTTTTTTCTTACCAAGTTTTTTCACACCGTGCGTTGTTCGGCTTAAAATTTTCATTTTAGTTTGTTTTTTTGAATTTTGTAAATGCTATAACTTTAGTTATTTTTATTTAATTAAAAAAAGTCATTACTATGACTGTAATGAGTACTATGAATAGCCGTACAGAAAAATTAAAAATCTGAAAAAAAGTGTTCTAAATTTTCTTGAAAATGCTCTAACTTTTTGAGTTTTTATCCAAAATGGCTGACTAACGAACTTGTGAATTCTTTTTACACCTTCACAAAGTGTGCTAAGGCGCAATCCAACCCGATAGTTCTATCGCAAGTTATAGTGTTTAGAGACGACAACGACGATGACCACGACAACGACGACAACGACGACAACGACAACGATGACAACGACGACAACGACAACGATGACAACGACGACAACGACAACGACTACAAACAGACAGACACGGACGTAAAAACTATTTTTTCTGACTCAAGTGGCCTCAAAACGTCGACATTTGATGGAATTCGCGAAAGTCATTTTTCACATAAAACCAATACCTTCCCATTGATGAGAATAGAATAAAATTGGATAAGACCGCTTCAATATATATAGATATATACCTATATATATATACATTATATATTTTCATTTGTGTGCTGTGTATAACGTAAAATTGCAATGTAATAATATTAACAATAATTTATATTGTATTATTTACTGAAAAAAATATTTTTGAAATAAAAATATTTCAATTTGACTGTAGTCTAAGATTAACTATACCTTATTATCATATAGGTAAGAATATATATTCTTAAGATAAGAGAGCCTCTATTGTACATTAAGAATATATTGGCGCCTATTTAAGTTGCAAATGTTCTAAACTTATTAAAAAATTATTAAAATTAGAATATCGTTTTTTCGGCGTTGAGGAACTCCCGATGTAAGCCGAAATTTTCGAGAAGAATTTTTATTATATACAACTTTATTTTCGTGCACAGACAGATAAGATCTTAAAAAAAATTTTACAGAGTGTAGGAAAACGATGTCATAATTGTTATAAACTTTATATTTCTGCTAGCTTATATATTTATTTAGTGCAAAGTAGAATTTAAATTGTGAAATAATAGCGATGTTATAAGCTAAGTCGCCTTTACCCCACTGGTCGGCGCACAGTGGGGGCAAAAAAGTAACCGTGGACAAATCAATTTTTAGCCTACACTATTCACCTGATTTTAACGTACTTTTTTTAAAATTAAAGCTTTTTAATTTTTTAAAAGAATTGTGTGATTAGATTTTTTAAAATTGTTTAAAAAAATGTTATTTAACAACAAAGTTGAAAATTTTAAAAAAATTTTTTAAAAACTTTTCCCAAGTGACATTTTTTAAAAGACATTCAGATTGATTAAAGAAGATCTTAAAACAGTGTTAAAACTACATGGAAATAATTTCCAGTTGGCAAGAGGCACTGTTAAGCTTATTGAAATTAATATATTTTGTATAAAATGTGAGTGGAATAAATGTTTCATTACCAGTGATTAAGAATAGATGCTTTTTGGTGATTGTTTAAACAATTTTTATAAATAAATTCACAGTTTGGCGACTTTTCAATGAATAGACTCAATTTTTGTACACGGAATCAATTAGGTATGTCTTTCCGATGACTCTTTACTATGATAGTTTGCAAATTGACAACATTTATTCATTATTTAAACAATTTTTATAAAAAAAATTTTAGTTACAATCTTTTCAAAATTTAAAAAGCTTTCATTTAAAAAAAAATACGTTAAAGTCGGATGAATAGTGTAGGTTAAAAATTGATTTGTCCACGGGTACTTTTTTGTCCCATTGTGCGGTGCTGCACCTCCTTACCCTACATAGATTTCTGTCCTCTCGTTTCCAAAACATAATTTTTTTCTGGGATCTGGAAATGCATCATATTTTCGATTTTACATTTTGATTTATGTCTTTTGAGCCTTTCGTTTTGCGAGTCTTGAAAATCGATGAAAGCAATTCTATCGGATAAAAGATAATATTAATGTTGATGTGTGAAGAAGTGAAGCGAATATAAAGATGGGATTAATTGTTTTAAGAATCTCTAGGGTGTAAAAACAAGATTATGAACCAGCTTGTGAATACAATATATTGTAGGGGAAACCTGTTTACAGTGGATAATGTAACCTAGAGCGCATAATTATTTATTAAAATACTAATATATGTGAAATAATCATTTTACTTCAATTAATAGTTTAGACACTACACGTTTTGATAAATTCAAATTAAAATTAATTATTTGTCTTTTATTTGTACTCTTGATTGATGATTATCCACTGTAGGGCGGTACCCCTATGTATAAATATACTCCTAACTTGTTCTAGGTTTGTAATTCATCTCTTAATACTGTCAAAGATTCTTGAGCTGGAATATCGAGGTTTAGTAGAAAAAAAACAAGACACAAATCGATATTATTATGCATCTCATTCACATGAACTAGGTCAAACAGCGCAAATAAACCAACTGCATGGAAAATATAAAATATGTAGGATTATATGTACGCATATATTCATGTATCGAAACAGAAGAACTTTAAAACATATCATATTCGAGGCTTCATAATTAAAAATATTAACATTCTGCTGAAATGTTGAGAAATAGTGAAAAATATATAAGGGCAGGTCTCTATGACCAATCGAGTCTTTATTTTATTTAAATAATGCAATTTTATTCATTCCAGTTTAGCTAGGGCTCTAAAGCCCTGTTCTCAGTTACTTTACAAATGAAAAATGAATGAAATTGCACTATCTAAACAAAATAAAAATTCAACTCGACCAGACAGACGTGGCGTTATATATTTTCAACCATTTTCTCCAATTTCAACTTAATATTTACATTTGCCAAATTATTAAGCCGCTGAATATAAAACATGTAATCAGTCACGTGACAAACTATCACATGCCCTTAAATATAAAAAATAATAATGAGTTCAACTGTTATAACTATTTGATACTAGTATGAGAATAATTTAAATTAAATTCTGTAAATATATTTTTTATTGGAGAACACTGATTTAATTTGAAGAATAACTTAGAACGTAAATTAACTTACAAATTAGGCGCTGTCCATATATTCTTTCACACTTTTTTTAAGGATTCTAATTTTTGGTTTAAAAAATATTGTTTTTAGTTGAAAATTTAAGAACATGGTCGTGAATTCATGTCTTTGTTTAAAAATTTATTTGTTCGTGAAAAGTTGATATTTTTGGTTAAGAAATCAACTTTTTGTTTGAAAATTCAACTCTTTAGTTGAATAATAAACCATAATAATTCAAAATAATTTAAATTTATAAATTTATTTTTAATTTTGAATCAAATTTTCTTTCAATCACTTTGGTTAAAAATTCAACTATTTTCCTAAAACTTCGGTTTTTTTTCTTGGTTAAAAATTAATATTTGGAACTAAAAATTGATCTTTTCTGGTCGAAAATTTATATTTTGACAGAAAATAATTCTATTAATGTATGTTTCGTTGAGATTTAATTTTTTTTTGGTTGAAAAATCATTTGATTGATTTGAAGTTAAACTATTTTGTAAGAAATGAATTTTTTTTTTTTGGTTGGAGATTAAAAATTTTAGTTGAAAATTCAACTATTTTGTCGTAAATTAACTTTTTCGTTAAAAATTCATATATACAGATTAAAACTTAACTATGTGGCGAAAAATTTAACTTATTTTTTGGCTTAAAATATTAATGATTTGGTAGAAAATTAAACTATTTGGTTTATAATTAACTTTTTAGTTAAAAATTCCTCTCTTTGGGTGAAAATTGGACTATTTTCTTAAATTTTTTTCTGTGAAAATTAATTTCGATAATTGAAGATTTAAATATATTCCATTTGTGGTAAGAAATTAATGTTTTTTAGTTAAAAATTGAACTATTTTGTGATAAATTTATTTATTTTTTGGCTTGAAAATTCAATGATTTGGTAAAAAATTAAACTATTTGGTCTATAATTAACTTTTTTGTTAAAAATTCCTATTTTTTGTTGAAAATGAAACAACATCAAACATTTATTTTAATGGTTGAAAATTTATAATTGTAGTTAAAAAATCCTTTCTTTAAGTGAAAATTCAACTTTTTTCTTTAATTTTTTTTGGTGAAAATTAATTTCGATAATTGAAAATTAAAATATATTCTGTCTGTGGTGGAAAATTAATGTTTTTTAGTTAAAAATTGAACTATTTTGTCGAAATTTTTTTATTTTTTGTCTTGAAAATTCAATGATTTGGTAGAAAGTTAAACTATTTGGTCTATAATTATCTTTTTTGATAAAAGTTCCTATTTTTGGTTGAAAATTGAACTATATCTAAAATTTATTTTCATGGTTGAAAATTCATAATTTTAGTTAAAAAATCCTTTCTTTAGGTGAAAATTCAACTTTTTTCTTAACATTTTAATTTTTTTTGGGAAAATGAATCAACTAAAAATGTCATTGTTGAATTTTTGAAAAAGAAAATTAATTCTTAAATCAAAAAACTAAAATTTAACAAAATAATTAAATTTTTAACGAAAGAAATGAATTTTTAACTCAAATAATAATGAATCTTTAACTAGAAAAATGAATTTTAACAATCTTGTTCAATTTTCAACTAAGTATTTGAATTTTCAACTGAAGAAGATGAATTTTTAAACAAGAAAATTTATTTCCAATCGAGAAAGTTAAATTTTTAACTAAAAAATTGATTGTAAAAAAATAAAATTTAAACCAAAAAGTTCAATTGTTAATGAAAAAGATTAATTTTCAACCACACAGATGCATATGCAATTTAATTGATAAATCATTAACCAAAACAATGCATTTTTTAAAAAGCAGTTTACCTTTTAATTTACTCTAGTTAAATTTAAAAAAAAATTTCCTGCTAAAGGAGTTAATTTTCTACCAAAAAAAAACGAAATTTCAACGTGAAAAAGACGGTTAAAAACTAAGTAGTTGAGAATTTGTAACCAAAAAAATTAATTTTCAAAAAAAAAAATGAAATTTAAAATGAACAAAATTAATTATTAACCATTAAAAAAACCAATAAATTTTTGTTAAAATAATTTTTTCCGCCAAAGAGATGAATTTTCAAATATTATCATAAATCTTCAAATAAAAAAATGAATTTATAACAAAATAGTTCAACCTAGTATTAAAATTTTCAATAAACAAAGATGAATTTTTAACAAAAAATGTAATAGTTGATATTTCAACTAAAAAAGTTGTCAATTTTAAATCAAAAACTGTTGATATTTTAAACAGAAATATTTTAATTAAAAAAAAACAGTTAAAAGCCAAATACATACATTTTTAGAAAAAAAGTTTATTTTCTACCAATAAAAACGAATTTTTAAGAAAATGCATGAAGTTTTAAGCAAATAGTTGAATTTTCAATGGAAAAAGATGAATTTTTAGTCAAAAATGGAATATATAAGTTTTCAGTTAAGAAAATTAATTTTCAACAAAAATAAAAAACAACAAGCTTTAAGCAAAGTAGTTAAATTATTAACCACAGAAATAAGTTTTCAAGTATAATTATGAATTATCGACAAAAATCTAAATTTTTAACAAAGTAATTTAACTTTTAACCAAGTTGCTAAATTTTTATCTGAAAAAGATTAATTTGCAACATAAATTGGAATAATTCTATTTCCAAATAAAACTCAATCAGTAATAATAAATCAAATATTAAATCATTACCCCAAAAAAGTTTAAAAGTCTAGGTGAAGTTTTAATCAAAAAAATCTGCCCGCATTTAGATATGCTTTTGCTATAATTTAGCTAGAATTTAGCTATATTTAATCTATATCATCGATCTATACTTTAGCTATACTCAATCTATACTTTAGATATAATATAGCTATACTTCAGATATACTTTAGCTATACGTTAGTTTAGCTATACTTGATCTATAATTTAGCTCTACCTAGTCTACATTTTAGCTATACCTTATCTATACTTTAGCTACACTTACTCTATACAACAACAAAAAACTATAAAACAAGAAAGCTGAATTTTTAACAAAGTAGTTCAACTTTCAACCAAATAGTTGAACTTTCATCTTAAAAATATCAATTTTTAACAAAAAATGAAATAATTTAATTTTCAATCAATAAATTAATCATTAGTAATAAATAAAATATGAAATCATTGCACAAAAAAAGTTTTAAACTCTAGTTGAAGTTTTATTTTTTAAAAATCTGCCCGCATTTCGCTATACTTCAGCTATACTTAATCTATACTTCAGATATACTTAAGCTATACTTTAGTAGCATTCACTTTATACTTTAGATTTACTTTAGCTATAATTTAGCTATACCTAATCTATAATTTAGCTATAATAAATGAATACTTTAGCTATATTTAATCTATACTTTGAATATACATTAGCTCTTTCTAATCTATACTTGAGCTACACCAATTCTCTACTTTAGCTACACTGACTTTATACTTTAAATACACTTTAGCTATACTTTAACTATACTTAATTTACAATTCAACTATACCTAATCTGTACTTTAGCTGTACTTAATCTATACTTTAGATTTACTTTAGATATACTTTATCTATACCTAATCTGTACTTTGGCTATACTTGATTCATGTTTTACATATACTTTAGCTATACTATAGATATACTTTAGCTATACCATTGATATACTCTAGCAATACCCACTCTGTGCTTCAGCTATACTAACTCTATGATGTAGTTATATTTTTGCTATAATTTAGCTACTTTTCATTCATACTTTAGCTATACTTAATCTATACTTGAGATATACCTAAGCTATACAATAGATATGATTTAGCTATACTATTGATATACTTGATATATACCCAATCTATTCTTAAGCTATATTAAATATATACTTTAGATGTACTTTAGCTGTAATTTAGCTATATTTAATCTATAGTTTATAAATACTTTAAATATACTTTAGCTACATTTACTCTTCACTTTAGATATACTTTAACTATACTTTAGCTGTACTTAATCTATACGTTAGCTATACCTAAGCTATTCAATAGATATAATTGAGCTATACATAATCTATACTTTAGATATACTTTATCTATACTTTAGCTGTACTTAATCTATACGTTAGCTATACCTCAGCTATTCAATAGATATAAATGAGCTATACATAATCTATACTTTAGATATACTTTAGCTATACTTTAGCTATGCTCTAGCTGTACTAAATCTATACTTTATCTTTACTAATTCTATACTATATACTTTAGCTATACTATATCTATACCTAATCTATGCTTCATCTATACCTAATCTTTACTTTAGAAATACTTCATCTGTACTTTCGCTATAATTAATCTACACTTAAGATATACTTTAGCTATACTCTAGCTATACTATTTTAATATACTTGAAGTATGGGATTGTCTCATTAACCATACACGTTTTATACTTCTGACAGACAATGATTGATCAATACCATTATTATGATTTTTATCCAGGGTCTTTTTGAAATCCCGAGACTTCTATATACCCTGATTACTTGTCAGTTTCCACTGTATTACCGGATTAACTTCATGTTCCGTTACGAAAAAAAAGTACGCAGAGCTGTTGACATGACGTTAATTGAGTCGATCGAAGGAACATCGATCGAACGACTTGAACACTTCCGACCTCAAACCTTATCAATAAGAAAAGAAGTGAAATAATGAGTTGAAAATGTAGCAAAGCGCAAAGCAAAATCAACATTATTATTCACTATTCAGATGTTACTTGTGCTCATTTGTTATTGATTCTCACTGTATAATGCAGACAGTAGTCTTCAGATTTAATTATGATTACCTTCATGTTGAATTGCATAAAGTACGTACAGTTTTTTTTGTTGAAATTTTGAACCACGTAAACCTCTTTGTGAAGGTTCGGAAGTTTTTTGGGGGGGGGGGGGGGGGGGGGGGGG
>JAUELO010000328.1:146073-161918 GCA_032357855.1 Amphibolips quercusostensackenii
TACTAAAGAATTCATGTTAATTTTAATTTTCTATTTTGAATTTTCTAAAATTTTCTGGGGTTTCCATACTTTTCCCTCCCCTGTATAATAGCTACTTACAGATCTTTAAGCTTCTAGACTTTGCGACTTCCGTTTTCTTTTTCCGTTTACTTCTTTACTATCTCATTCCCATTTTACCATTTTTTCCATATCCAGTCTTTTATTCTCTCTCATTTGCCCCTTTAGCCCCCTCCAACTCCTTCAACCACTCTTCACTTATTCCATCCTCCGCAAATATCTTTACTACATTCTCATGCCAACTACCTTGATCTTCAATTCCTCTTCTACAACCTTCCCATTAATGCTCCCATGTTTCCTTTTTTCACTCACACATTTTACACTTTCTGTTATTTTTCATTTCTTAATACATTCTCTCCCTTACCTTGTTTCCCAATCTAAATCTTGCTATTTTGGTCAATCTTCTCTCCCCCATCATTTTTCTAAATACTTTAGTGGAAAGTGTGCTATTTATTAAAGAACCTCCACTGATATACCCTAACCTTATTTGATACATCTAATTTGTGAAGTAAAGAATTCTGAATTTGTATAAAATGGTTTTATTCAATTCTATGTGCTAAACATACAACGTGATGCGATGACAGTATATGACGACTAACTCTTCATTTCATCAGTTAGGTTGAAATATCTAGCTTCAGGATCCTCTTATCCCGTTTCTCCTAAAGAAGTAGTACCTCAAAGAATTTGGGGTAGAAGATAATAGAAACAACGTGTTCCAAGTAACTGAGGTAAAGCGACGATTCCAAACAGATGGTCTGATGACAGATTTACTAAGGTACGGCATAAATGAAGACTCACAATTTATGATTATCTCTACCTTGAGCTATACTAAAAGTTTAAAAAAAATTTCTCTTGAATTGATCCAAAGAATAAAAGGATTAAAATGCTTAGGCAGATGTTTCGATGTTATCCTAAACTTCTTGACAATTCTAAAAAATATAAACTAGTCGAAAATGAAAATAAGAGACGAGAAGAGTTACAAATTTAGATTTAGAGCCTTAATACACTGCTCTCGTTGAGAGAATTACGATCAACAGATTCAATACTTCCGTTCATCTAATTAGTGTCATCATTTTCGTCGATAGGTAACGGAGACTGTTTTCTTACACTTAGCTTCAATTCGCCTGTCGCAGTCTTAACAGTGACAGTTCTAATCACTCCATCTTCGCCAGGATGAGTTTCAATAACTCGTCCGAGGGATTATTGCATCAGAGGTTGATTGTCATCCTTCAGGAGGACTACTGTTCTCTCCTTTATATTGTGTTTCCCAGCGACCCATACGATCCGAATGTTTAATTCGTTTAAATATTCTTTATACGAACGACTTCAGTAATGCTGGCGACGTTTTTGAAGATGCTGACAAGTTGATAACCAGTTAGACGAAGTAGACGTAAAATCTGAATCAGGTAGACTCGTCAGAGAATCGCCGACAAGGAAGTGACCAGGTGTAAGAACAAGCAGGTCATTTGGATCGGTGGAAAGAGGAGTTAAAGGACGAGAATTCAAAATTTTTTGACTTCGATGAAAAAGGTTTTAAACTTCTCGAATGTAAATAATTCGTCAGTAATTACGCGTTTAAGCTGATGTTGAAAGGACTTTACTCCCGATTCCCATATGCCACCGAAATGCGGAGAAAGGGGAGGAATAAAATGCTATTCAATTTCTTTGTCTCCGAGAAAATTTTCACATTTTCTTTTATGTTTATCTAAATTAAATAGAGCAAGCATTTCTTTATTTGGATTATTTGCTCTAACAAAATTTGTCATATTGTCAGAAAAAATGCTCTTTGGTTTTCCTCTTCTGGAAACAAATTGTTTTAACGCGGCCAAGAATCCGTCAGTTGTAAGATCGCTAACGACTCCTAGATTAATTGCCTTCACTACAAGACAAACAAAAACAGAAACGTAAACTTTGATTTTATTTCGATTGCGAAATGTCTTCTTCTTTGTGAAAAAAGGTCCGCAATAGCCAATTCCCACATTTAAGAAAGGTCGCGCTTTAGTAATTTTTACTTTCGGCGAATCACCCATTTTGTATTCGACAGTAGACGGATTAACGCCATAACAACGGACGCACTTGCCACTAATTCTCCGCACTTGATTACGCCCTTCTGTTATCCAAAAATGTTGTCGAATTGCGTAGAGTATTTTGGATACCAGAATAATAATTTTGTTCCTGATAGTATCAAAATATCAAATCTGTCACGCGGTGTGCCTTCAAAAGTAGTATCGGATGACGCTGAGAATATGCGAGATCTGAATTTTTTAATCTTTCCCTTACTCTCAGGATTTGTTCTTCATCAAGAAAAGGATCTAAATTCAAGAAATTGCTTGCTCTTTCTGCTTCTTTACCTTCTTTCAACAAACGTATTACATCGGCAAACGCATTTTGCTGAATTATTCAAATAATACGAATTTCGACAACTTTCCTTTCTTTTATTGTCAAAGGGCCTGTTTTTTTGCGTCTTTGAAGTTTTTGAATCAAAGCAACAAGCTGTAAAGAACTTCAAGGTTCTAAAAGATTTTCCTCAAATTTTAGAGCAAGTTCAGGCCATTGAGATTTTGGCTTGACTAACCATGATGGCCCTGCCCTCTAAATAAAATTTTTCAGAAATTCATGCGGAAGTTGTCCACGAGACAACGCGTCAGCCGGATTATCAATTGAAGGCACGTGGCGACATTGCTTCGCTTTAGATTAATATTGAATGTCTGCGACGCGATTCGCGACAATTGTTTTTAACATATAAGGTGACGTATTAATTCAATGTAGAGTGATGGATGCATCAGTCCAAAGGACAGTTTCTTGGAACTTAATACCAATTTTTTCATTGACCTGATACAAGATTCTTGCGAGAAGTTGAACTCCACATAATTCTAAACGTGGGAGCGAAATGGTTTTTGATGGCGCAACGCGAGAATTTGCATAAAGTAATGTGGATTGAACGCGACCTGACTCATATTCCGATCTGGGATATAGTCAAGCCCCATATCCACCTCACCCGCATCGCTAAATCTGTGTAGCTGCACGTTGATGAAATTGTATTTAAAAATTTTTTTTTTAAATGAAAAATGATTAATCGAAATTAGTTTATTGCAAAAATTCATTCAAATAGTAAATTTATTGCTAAGAACAGATTCATTCCAATCTAATTTTAATAACCAAAGTTTTTGCATAATTTTTTTGGAATATAAAATGATTGAAACCAGCAGTCCAAAGGATCAGAGTCTTTAGCGTTTGTTTCTTATCAAATTAAAGGTTAGGAATAATATCGGTTTTATCAATTACATTAGGGATTCGGATGTCATTTGCGGCCCATTGCTGAAGATTAAATCCCCCGAGGCGTAATAACTGCGTAATTTCTTCGCGTTTTTGGATAGCACTTTCGATTATTTCGGCTTCGGTAAGTGAATTATTGACATAGAAATCGTTTTTCGAGATATTTTTAGCCGCAGGATAATTTTGCCCTTCATCTTGGGCAAGTTGATATGAGCATCGTATCGCAAGAAAAGGAGCTGCTGAAATACCATAAGTTACAGCATTCAGTTCATACGTTTTTATTTCATCAGCTTTTTTCCACAGTATTCTTTGATACTTCCGAATCTCTTTCTGAATTAGTACCTGACGATACATTTTTTCAATGTCTGCTGAGATGACCTAATTGTGTAAGCGGAATCTAAGAATGAGAGAAACGATATTGTCTTCGACAGTTGGACCTACCATTAGTAAATCGTTAGGCAAAAGACCGGTACTCGAAAGCAACGACGCATTAAATACTGATCGTACTTTGGCGGTCGTACTGGACTCTTTTATTACAGCGTGATACGACAAATAAAATCCATGAACACCTGATAAATCTTAGACTTCGGTCGCGTGATTTGAAGCTTTATATTCGTTGATGACGTCGCTATAAGCCTTCTCGAATTCCGGATTTCTCACAAATTTTTTTGTTAATGAATTTAGTCTTTTTAAGGCCTTTGATGGAGATTCTTCTAATTTATCCGGATTTTGTTTGAACGGTAGAGCCACGATGTATCTACATCCTTTGTTTTTAGACACTGTTTGCTGAAAATACTTTTAGCATTCAAGTTCTTTAGGTGAAAAATTATATTTAGTTTGACCTTCTTTAATTTCCCAGAAACGAGTCAACTCAAATTGTAGGTTTGCTAGATGGCAATTTAGTTTATTCAAATTTTGCACACAATTTATATCTTTGCCTATGACCCATCCCAATCTCGTTTTTTGAAGGTATAAGTCTTGATTGTTAGTTGATAAATTGATTTGTCTGATACAAAGGAGAGATAATGTAGGACCTGAACCTAATGAAAGGTTGACAGGTGCAGGTTTGTGAAATTCTGGATCTGCAAGTAGTAAGTTTGATGGAATTTTTAAGAGTTCGCGTTAAATCTGCTAGTTCGGAATCGTCAATCGTATTACGTGTTTAGTGGAGGTGGATAATTTGTTCAATGCACCTATGGGCACAGGAAATTTCTCTTTCGGTAAGCAAAGAGTTTTTTTTTAATTTTCGGTGATAAAATTAGCAGTAGAACATGTATCTAAAAAAGAGCGACATCGAATTAATCGCTTTCCCTTGTCGTATATTTGAACAACTGCGCTTATTATCACTTGACAACTTGGCGAACGTGTGACCGAAGACTGAACAATTTTTGAATTCACGCCTTGTACTAGTCATTTTTGACTATAACGTAAATGATCTTGCTCCTTTAGATTGTGGATCAAAGTCTTGTGCGAATCGGAGCAAGTGATACATTTGCTAAAAGTACAGATTTTATCACCGTGATTTCGAAGGCAATTAAGGCAAAGAGATGCGTCCTTAGCTGCTTGCATGCGTTTTGGTATTGACATATTGCGGAATTTTTCGCATTTTCAAACTAAATGTTGATTTTTTTACAAATAGGGCACGACTTATGCGCAGATGACAGAAGAGATTGCCAGGCTGAATTTTCATTGCATTTTTTACTACGTTCCTGAGTGTTTGTCTAGCTTCCATGACTAAACAGTGGTTTCGAAAGATCTCTTTCGCGTTTAGACAATCGAGATGCGGTTTTATATAAGACTTCGAGCATTTTTTATAACTTAAGAAAGACACCTTTTTCATAAAATTTCCTCCTATTTTTCAGCGATAGTTCTATGTAATATTTCTTTGAGTAATCAAACGATTATTTGTTCAGCAACATTTACTTTTAAAGTTTTTAAAGATTCAATATGTTGTTGAATTTCGTCCGCTAATTGAAGCAAACCCTCCGCGATTTCTTTGTTTTTTGTCGGAAGACGCAATAAAAGACTTAGGTGTCTCCCAACAATTAATCGTTCATCGGCATACGTTTTTTCTAATAAATCCCAGGCGCGCGTAAAATTTTTATCGGTTATGCTGAAATTTTTTATTTTATTAATCGCTTCACCGGATGAAGCTGATTTTAGGTATTGCAACTTTTCTACGTTGTTCAAATCCTTCTGGCTACCGATCATTGACGTAAATGCATCTCTGAATGATGACCAATCTTTGTACCGAACATCAAAATTTACCTAAAGAAGTTTTAGGTAATTTTATTCGACGTTTTATGACACTATCGTTAGAGTTTAGTTCTGCATTTCTTAGCAAAGAACCTCCTATAAGAGAAGAATGATCCTCGAAGATATTTGGACTTGAATCTAATTTTAACTGTTCGGCTGAAGTGACAAGATCAAAATACGTTTCATCAATTTCAAAACGTTTTTCTACAAGATTTGGATCTTCGTCAAGCAATTTAATTTGATCTGAGCCTTCATCAAAGTCTGCAAAATGAGTTTAAAATTTTATCTGAGCGGACATTTAATTTAATAGTATTAGGTTCGCCAGCTTGGTATTCTTTCAGGAAATTTGAGAATCTAGTCACAATGGCTGTTAACGTTGCGCGACGTTTCATCAAATTTTCAAAAGTTAGCGCGTCTGTAGGATTTATAACAGTTCGGTATCCTTCATTGTTTCTCATCTTGTTGAGAGAAATAGGACTCACGGAATGAAATATGAACGGATGGCAATTTTTTAATAAAACGAGCCTACTTGGTTGAGCAGAAGAGGGATGTTGGTTGATGATCAGCTATTCCACATCGAGATTGTTGGCCTGCTGGTCGAGCAGAATCCCTTTCGTTTTATAAGGTAAATTCGGACTTCTGTGGTCTGCAAATAGTGGGCTAGCAGTTGCTTGAGATTTATCAAAGTAAAGCTAACTCTGACGATTGCACGACACTTCACGAATAATCACTAAGAAGTCACATAAATAAATTGTAGCCGTCAATAACATTTCTTGTCATCGCAATTATTCATTCACTAAACGTCACTTTTTTCACTAGTAGCTTGGGTGGTCAAAGTTATTGAAAGTCTGAGACCAAGTCAACGTAACACTAGTGTTTTTTTACGTTTGTATCCAAGGCCAATAATTTGGCTCTTGAAGGACCATGGAAAGTGTGCTATTTATTAAAGAACTTGCACTGATATACCCTAATTTAATTTAATATATCTAATTTGTCAAGCAAAGAATTCTGAACTTGTATAAAATGGTTTTATTCAATTCTAAGCGCTGAACATACAATGTGACGCGACGACAGTACCTTGACGACTGACTCCTCATTACATCAGTTAGGTTGAGGGTACTAGCTCCAGGATCCTCTAATCCCGTTTTTCTTAAAGAAGTAGGACCTAAGAAAATTTGGGGTAAAAGAAAATAGAAACAAGGTGTTTTAAGTAACTCAGGTAGAGCGACTATTCTAAACAGATGATCTGATGCCAGATTTACTTAGGTCCGGCATAAACGAAGACTCACAATTGATGATTATCTTTGCCTTCAGCTATACTAAAATTTTAAAGAAAATTTCTCTTAAATTATTCTGAAGAAGTAATAAAAGGATTAAAATGCTTAGGCAGGTGTTTCTATGTTTTTCTAAACTTCTTGACAATTCTAAAAAATATTTACAAGTCGAAAATATGAATAACAGAAATGAAAAGTTACAAATTTAGATTTGGAGCCTTAACACTTGGTTTTCCTTTTTTTATTGTCTTCTACTATTTATTATATTTTAATTCCTCAATTATTTCCCATCTTTTCATTGATTGTCTTTCCATGTCCCTTTTCTCGAATTCTTCATAACATACTTCAATTTCCTCTCCTATATCTATAGCACTTAAGAACTCCCTTCTTTCTTTTCACCATGTTGTTAGTTTCGTTCTCCCTCTTCTTTTTTCTACCATTTTAAAACACTTTTTCGCTAATTTCCCTTCCTCTCCCTCCATTAACTATGTCACAAATTGCCAAGCTCTTTTTGCAGCTCTTGTACTTAATTTATTTCTTTGCGCTTCTTTTCTCACTATATATCCAAGTGTCTTCCAGTCTACCCCTAGCATCCACCTTATATACCTTTCTTGTAAGCTCTCGATTTCTTTCTTTTCCTTTCATCACCATATTTTTGCTCCATAACCTTATACCGGCCATACCAGCGTGTCCAACAACCACATTTTCCTTCTCCAATCTTTTTTAAACCTTATTTTTCCTATTTCTCTTATCTGTTTGATTACCCCTGCCGCTTTTTTTATCCTTTCCCTTATATGAGCTGCATGGTATCGATTTGTCTTTAAGCTATATCTCAAAGATTGAAACTCCTTCACTAGTTCTATTTTTACTTTCTTCTATCTTCCATTCCATTCTTTCTTACTTTATTATCTTTTTTTATACTCATTATCTTTGTCTTTTCTACATTTAGATTCAACATTTTCCTATCTTAGTATTTCCCCAATCCTGTAATTAAGCCTGCCATCCCTTATTCATCCTCTGCTATCAACACTATATCGTCTGCATATGCCAGCGTATATATCTTTTCCTCTCTCATCCTAACTTCTTCCCATCCCTTTTTCTTTATTTTCACTTCCAAGTCTGAGATTCATACATTAAATTAAAGTGGGCTCAGAGGACACCCTTGCTTTACTCCTCTCACTAACCAGAAGCTATCCACTACTTGTTCTCCTACCTTTACCCTGCTTTTTGTCTCTCTAAAAATGTTTAATACTCTTCTTACCAAGCCCTCTTTTATCCCCTCTTTCACCATAACTTTTTCCATCTTGACTAGGTCCAAGGAGTCAAAAGCTGCTTTAAAGTCCACAAGCATTGCTATCATTGACCCTTTTTCCCTGTTAATCCTTTAATTTATCAAATAATTCAGAACATATATGTTGTCCATCACCCTGATTCCTTTTTTAAACCCTGTCTGATTCAGGGGTACTAACTCTTTTTCCTTAGCTCATTTCTTTAACCTCTCTAAAAAAACTGTTACATGTACTTTAAACAATGTTGGCATCAGCGTCACTCCACTATAACCTTTAACCTCCTCCTCTCTGCCTTTCTTCAGTATGGGTATCACTACTCCTTCTTTTCATAACTCTGGCCACCCTCTCTCCTCTCCATACTCTATTGCACATTATTCATGCCCATTTCTTCAGTTCTGTCCCCACATATTTCCAGACTTTATTCTGAATCTCATCTATTCCAGGCGCCTTTCCATCTTTTATTATTCCTTACACTTTAAATATTTCTTCCCTTGTTATGTCCTCTTCTCCATCTCTTTCCCTATTATGGAAAACTTAAAAAGGAAGAATAAAAAAGTCAGTGCAATAGAAGGACTTGTGATGGAAGTAAGGAGAAAAGGCAAAACAGAGTAGAATAAGGAAGAGATGTAATAAAATAAAAAGGGATTATTGGTAGACGAAGTAGAAATAGGGGAGGCGAGGTAAAGGGTAGTAGAGGGTATATGTAAACACCGATATGCAGGAGAAATCAAAGGAGATAAAAGAATTGATGAAAGAAAATAAGGAGAAGATTAACCTTATAATAGGGGGAGATTTTAATGCGAAAGCAAAAGATAGAGGAGGGAGAAAATAGGGAGGAAAGATAGAAAAAAATTCCAAAGACAAGATACCTAATGGGGAGGTAAAGAAATTGTTAAAGTGTTCGGAGGGGATGGAATCGTTTATCTTTAACAGAAATATAAAATGGGATTAGGAAGGGGGATGTAGACGCTCAGGAGATAAAAAGGTAACGGTAATTGATTATGTGATAGTAGGCGATGAGGTAAGAGAGAAGGTCAAGAAATTAGAGATAGGGGATTATATAGATTCAGATCACCTTCCGCTCATAGTGACATCCGAGGGAAAAAAAAGTAATAACAATATATATATATAAAGGAAACAAAGGTAAAAAGAGCAGGAAGAGAGAATGGGTGAAGGAAAATAGTAGAAAAGTTAAAGGAAAAGGTCAGAAAGATTAAAATGGGAAAGGAAAATGTAATCGAGGAGATGGAGTCAATGATAGGAGAAATGGAAAGAGTTTCAGAGAGTACAAGCAAAGAAAAAGTTAGTGAAGGCGGGAATAGAAGTGGATGGGATAAAGAATGTGAAGAGAAAAAGAAGAAGGTTAGAAAGGAATTAAGAAAATGAAGAAAAGGAAAAAGTAGTAGAGAAGAATATAGAAGAAAAAGGAAGATGTATACTGAGTTGCGTAACCAAACAAAATAAGAGGAAATTCAAAGGCTTGAGAAAGAGGTGGAGAAAGCTAAGTCGGAAGAACAGGTTTGGAAGGTAATAAATAGAGAATGAAAAAAAAGAAAAAGAGTAAATCAGGATATTGAGATGGGAAAATGGACAAAATACTTTATAGATCATATTTTATTTCACATCATATTATTAAAGTATCTTTTAATTTGATTCCAACTGATATCATAATTTCCATCATAACCTACGATGATACCCACCCCAAATCTTGTTCTGATTCTTGGCCAATTTTTTTACCTATATTTAAATTCAGCCTGTAATTTTGCGGCAGGATTGCATCAATTATCTATACATGAGGGGTATTTTCGATCGATCTAGCATGGAGGGTTCTCCCTCCAAATCGGGATTGGAGCCAGATCTAAAGCGTGCTCTGTAGAAGCCCCTGAAAAATGCCTGAATTATGATAATGGCTTGGACATAATGCGATCCAATGAGGCAATCAAGGGGTGGCGAGCGGTTGAAGGTGGCTATATTCGCCGCTGTCCACATATGTACTATAACGCATCTAGATCCACACCTACATACGCAAAATGTGGGAGTGGTGCGAATTACGCGTTCGAAAATAGTATTGGTGTTGGTTTGCATTACGTAGAGACCGACCCGATCCAAACGATCTATGTGACTAGTGGAGGCAGTGCGTGCTGCAGGTATAATTGCTGGCAGTGGGATGTCAGTTGTTGCTCTGCGAGGCCAGTTTCCATCGATCAGACCACTTTAAATGTCCAACTGCAATCGGTATATACGACTCTGTCTATTACTGAGAATCGTATTTCCCACACATAAACTATGTCTTAGTCCCTTATTCCTCAATTGCCTGTAGCTTCTGTTGCATCGCAACTTTGGTTGAGGGGATGTACTTAAATTACGTAACGGATTATAGGCCTTCTCTGAGACCCCCTCTCTCTCCTGTCACAAACTGTAACAGAATGTTTCTCCCCCCCTCTTACTGTACGTAATTTTTAGTTTCTAAAAATGTTTTACTAGTTATTGCTAGTAGCAGTAGGCAGGGTGTACGCGAACTTCATTTTCATTATTTCCTGATTTATCTGTGACTAGCTGTTCATTTTCCTTGGTCATTAATATTTAAATACCATCATTTTAGTCTTAAAATACATTTAACATAAAATCATTCATAAACAGAATTAAACAGTATTTCAGATACAAATTGCAAATTTTTCAAGTTATTATTTTTGTTTTAAACAAATAATGTATTTTTCACAACGCCCCGTCCGAAAGTTCGATTTTCAACGCCTGTATAGCGCATCGAAAGTGGCCAATTGCAGACTACTTTACTTTCCTTCCCTTACGTCATCTACTAGCTGCCCTAGGGAAGAAAGTGAATTTCAGTCTTTCTTCAGAAAGATAGGTCAGTAAGCAAAGACTTTAAGTTAAACAGCCAGATATATTGCGCATGTGTCTACCAAATTTTTAAAAATTTCCAGTATACAAAATTGACAATTGTTTTGGAAATTATTAAAATTATTGGAAAATTTTCGAAAAATAAAAAATTTTTTTGGAAATTTTAGAAACTTCTAAAATGTGAAATCTTTTATTTAATAACATTTTTGAAATTTAAAAAATTTTTCAAGATTTTATAAATTCTTAAATGCTCTACAAATTTTGGAAAATTTTGAAAATATTGACAATTTTTAAATTTGTTTGAAGTTCTGATTTTTTTTCAAATTTAAAAAATGGTGAAAATTTCGCAAATTTTTTGTACATCTGAGAAACTTGTGAAAATTTTTTTAAAAGTTTGAAAATTATTGAAATTTTTTAGAAATTTTGAAAAATTTTGGAAATTTGTGGAAATTTTAAAATTTTTTGAAAGTTTTAAAATTTTTTGAAAAGTTTGAAAAATTTTGGAAACTTTTGGAAATATTTGTAAAGTTTAAAAATTTTTGAAATCGTTACAATTTTTAAAAATTTTTAGAAAGATTCAAATTTTTAAAAAAATTTTGGTAATTATTAACATTTTCAGAAAATTGTAAAATTTTTTGAAGTGTGAAAGTTTTTGGCAATTTTGCGAAATTTTGAATCTTTTTAGAAAAGTTTGGAAAATATGTCAAATTTCAGAAATTTAAAAAATTTTTGGAAATTTGTGGAAATTTTTCAAAAGTTTCAAATTTTTTTGTCAGGTTTGGATAATTTTGAAAACTTTTGGGCATTTTTGGAATGTTATTGAAATCATTTACATTTTTGGTAATTTTTGAAATTTTGAAAAAATTTAAAATTTTTTTAAAGTTGTAAATTTTTTGTAAAAGTTTCGAAATTATTAAAATTTTTTAAAATTTTGGAAATATTTTTAAAAGTTTGAAAATTATTTAAATTTATGGAAATTTTGCAAATTGTGAAAAATTTTAGAAGTTTTTTGTTAAGTTTGGTAATTAATAAAATTTTTGGCAATTTTGCAAAATTTTGGAGATTTGTGGATATTCAAAATTTTTCGAAAATTAGAAATTCTGGTAGTTTTTGGAGATTTTTTGAAAGTTTAAAAATTTTTGAAATTATTTAAATTTGTTGAAATTTTTTAAATTTTGAGAAATTTTTAAATTTTATCGCAAGTTTCAAATTTTTTAAAAAAGTTGGAAAACTATTACAATTTTTGGAAAGGCTGTGTCTAGTAGTCTCGAAAAATTGTGGGACTTGGAAAAGGGTATGGGCTAGTCATCCCGAATTTTCGGGACAACTAGCCAAGTATATGAAAAATATTGGACTAGTTATCCCGAATATCGGGACGACGAGACACTTTGTTTTGGATATTTTAAAACTTTGGAAAAAAAATTTTTAATTATTGCAATTTTTTGGAATTTAGAAAATTTTTGAAATTTTTAGATATTTTTGAAAAATTTTTTAATTTTTGGAAGTTTCCAATTTTTTTAAGAAGATTAGAAATTTTGCAAATTTTTGTAAATCCTGGGAACTTTTGGAAATTTTTTTTAAGTTTAAAAATTTTTTAAATTTTCAAAAATATTGAAAATTTTTTGTAGTTTAGAAATTATTAAAATTTTCGGAAATTTTGAAGATTTGTGGATATTTAAAAAATTTTTTAAAGGTTTGGAAATTTTTAAGATTTTGGAAATTTTTTTTAAGTTTGAAAATTTTTGAATTTATTACAATTTTTGGAAATTTGGAAAATTTCAAAATTTTTTCAAATTTTTATATTTTTTTAAAAGGTTTGGAAATTATTAAAATTGTTGCAAATTGTAAAAAATTTTCAAAATTTATTGAAAAGTTTGGAAATTATTAAAATTTTTTGAAACTTTGAAAAATGCTGTGAACTTTGTGGAAATTTTTTGAAAAGTTTGGAAATTATTTAAATGTTTAGACATTTTTGAAAATTTTGAAAAATTTTGGATATTTTGAAAATTTTAAAATTTTCAAAAGTTTTTGCATGCCTTTTCAAGGCAATGCATATTTTTTTAGCTACTAGGCCTCTTAAGTTCTGTTAGCCTTTAGCTTACCAGCTGATCAGTTGTCAAAATTGGAAACGCCTAAATGGAAGTCAAACTTTCAGTTGGTTTATTGTGAAAATAGTGAACGTGCCAAGGGGAGAATGCAGTTTCTCTACTCGTTTTTGATAAGAAACTTGAATTTTCAACAAAATTATTAAATTTTTGACATAATGGTTGAATTTTCAACCTAAAAAGATAAATTTCGAACAAAAAGTGTCATAGTTCATATTTGAAAAATTCTTAAAAATTGTAAAGATTTTATTAATTCTTAAAAAATTTTTTTAATTAAAAATTTTTTTAAATAAAATATTTTTTTAAATGTTGATAATTTTAAAATTCGTTTGAAGTTTCAAATTTTTTGAAGAATTTAAAAAATTTCGGAAATTTTGTAAATTTTTGTAAATTTTAGAAACTTATGGACATTTTGTACAATTTTTTTAGTTTAAACATTTTTTTTAATTTGTTCAAAAGTTTGAAAATTATTAAAGTCTTTTGAAATTCTTAAAGACTTTGGAAATTTGTGTTAATTTTGAAATGTTTCAAAAGTTTCAAAACTTTTTGTCAGGTTTAGATAATCTTGAAAACTTTGGAAATTCTTTGAAAGTTTTTGAAATCATTGAAATTTTTAGTTATTTTAGACATTTAAAAAAATTTTGAAAATTTTGATAATTTTGAAATTTGATTAAATTTTCAAATTTTTTGAAAAATTTGGAAAATGGTTAAAATTTTGTAAATTTTTGTAAATTTTAGAAACTTGTGAAAATTTGTTCAAATTGTTTGAAAGTTTAAAAATTTTTTTAAGAGTTGAGAAATTATTAAAATTTTCAGAAATTTTCAAAGATTTTCGAAATTTAGTGAAATGTTTTTAAAGTTTTAAAATCATTTGGAAATTTCAAAATTTTCTTAAAGACTTAAATTTTTTCAATAAGATTGGTAATTATTAAAATTTTTGGAAATTTCTTGGAAAGTTTGAAAATTTTTGGAAATTTTAAAATTTGTTTAAATTTAGCAGTTGCATTTTTGTCCAAGGAAAAGGAAAATTCTGTCAAAACAGGTGAATTTTCAAATCAAAAAGACAAATAAAAAAAAAAGTGTTCAATTTTCATTCAAAAGGATTTCATTTGACTTTTCAACAGAAAAATATGAATTTTAAACAAAAAGTAAATTTTATAAAAAATAATTTAATTAAAAAAAAACAGTTGCATTTTTCTGCAAGAAAGGTAAAAGATTTCTAAAAAAGAATATGAACTTATAGGCTAAACAGACAAATTTTCAAAAAAAAATATTTTTAATACGAAAAAAATTTCAGTTGACTCGTCGTCAACAAAATATGAATTTTAAATAAAAGGTTAATGTCCTACGAAAAGAGCTTAATTTTTAACTCAAAAAGACAAATTTAAAAAAAAACAGTTGAATTAGCAGAAAAATTAAGTCTTTTTTCAAGAAAAAAGTTAGTTTTCAACTAAACGATAAAATTTCTAACAAAAAAGATAATCTTCAGGAGAAAGTTTTTGCGAATTAGCAAAAATTACGTACAACGCCATTCCCTGAAGCATAATACCGCACGCAGGTTATATCGGTCGAAATATTCCTTATATACTAACCAGCCGAATTCATACCGTTTGCAAGAAGCGACTAGTGCCGGGCCAAAAATTGATGGTGCCTTAAGTGGTATTTCATTTTCTTACTTTAACGTGAAATATTTCAATTTTTTATGTTTTATTGAAATCTTCTATTATGAATATCCTGTTTGGCTATTTTTAGTGTAAAAAATATTTAATTTAATTTAAATTTACTTTAAATTTATCACTGTATATTCGCGTCAAAAGTTCAGTGCTTATTTACTTTTCGTGAATTTTATAAGTGCTAGAAGATTGATTATATGAGTAAGATAAATATTTTCAGGGTGGCAAATTGACGAGGAAATGACAAGGAATTTCATTGACCAAGGATTTAATTAAAAACCGTGAATTTATTTCTGCTCGCAGTAAAATTTAAGTTTTTATTATTTAAATAATCTTGGTTAAATTAGAAAAGTGATTTCTCCTTTATCTACAGCCGTAGGGTATACAAGTGTGTTTATTAGGTTACGAATTTATTTACTTATCTAAAAATGCAACTACTTTGTTAAAAGTTGAACCAATTTATTAGAAATTTAATCTTTTATTAAACGTTAACTATTTCCGTAGAAAATTCAATTATATTGCTACAAATACGTTATTTTGTAAAGAATTATATTTTTACAAGAAAATTAAACTAATTAATTTTTGGTTGAAAATTTACTTTTTTTCTCTTTTTCCAATTGTTATTTTTGTCTTTAATAAGCGAAAAGTAAAGAAGGCATTTTGGAAGTATGTTTTTTATTTGTAAATCTTTTTCATCTTTTTTAGCAGACAATATTTTTTTTATTAGAATAGAGATTTCTGTTAGATCTTGAATTAAAAATTTAACTTTTTATCAAACGAAAGTTCTACTATTTTGCTAAAAATGAACATTTCTTACTTAAAAATTCAACTATTTGTTTGAAAATGTATTAACTTTGTGGAAAATTCGTCCTTTTATAAAAAATTGGTTTCCTACTTTAAAATTTAACAGTTTAAATAAAAATTGGTCCTTGTAATAAAAAAATCCAACTATATTGTTCAAAATACACGTATTAATTAAGGACCCCTATCATCTCACATAAGGCAAGTCTCTCTGCGGCAAGTCACACCTGCGGCATGTCACAACTGCGGCATCTC
>JAUELO010000328.1:235085-252449 GCA_032357855.1 Amphibolips quercusostensackenii
TGAATGAATCGTAGATTATTATATTAGATTAGATTAGATTAATATACATGATTGTATAAAATATCCTAATCTTAATTCATTTGTAACAAGGATAAAATCGAGATAAAAATCACTATCTTTAATCTATCATTTAAATTTAAGAAAAATGCAGTCTTTTAGAAAGAGAAAGAGTGAAGAGACATGAATGCCCACGCCCAATGTCTAATATATCACAAGCTCCTCCTTTTCTTTTGTGACTTATTGTTAGCAGCCAACTTATTGTTAACAGTCCTTGCAAGAACTGCAACATTTATCTGATGCAGATTGAAGATATATTTTTTTCAAATGACTTATGAATTTATAATAACACTTGTCTCAAGCTCAGAGGCAAATAGTGCCGAATCGGAGTCATTGCATTGGAAGACATATTACTATATTTTGATACTTGTACATTGGTCATACTCTATTTACGATACGGATGAGCCTCTTGACAAACAGAAGATTTTCATCTGATGTGGACCATCCTGCGATATTGAAATCTTTGAAATCGATTTCAAAATCCCAATCCTCGAGTTCATATGTCTCATCATTCAAAAGAGAAAAAGTCATGCAGCTTAGAGGCTGTTCAAAAATTACGTCACACTTCCAGAATTACAAAAAATGAAAATTATTGGTTTTATTTTACAAGTAAAGCATCTAAATACAGACTTCACACTCTTCTACCTATTCCCCTCTTTTCCCCTTTTCCAACGAATCTCTCTTTTTCCTCTGTTTTCAAGAAACTTCTCTCTCCTTTCCCGTTTTTTCGTTCGAATGCGAACTGAGTTCAAAGAACTCAATAGGAAAATCCAAATATTTTTCGTTGAAAGGTTATTTCTCTTAGACTGAAATATCTACTATACTTAGATAGGTTGGAAAGCAGCTTAAGCAACTTCTACTTTTTATGTTCCTATTGTTCATCTTCTTTGTTTGTATTCAAATTTATGTAGACTGGGTTCATAATAAAGATCTTTTATTATTATTATTACCATTATATTTTTGGTTCCGAATTCGCCTCTCTTGGTTAAAATTCCCTATTTGGTTGAAGATTTTACTATTTTCTTGAAAATTCGTCTTTTTTGTTGGAAAATGATCGTGCTTCGTTAAAAATTCAACTATTTGGTTGAAAGACAAACCGGGTTCGGGGGTGGAAATGACAAGCCCCTATATGTAATTTAAAAAATTTAAAATTCAGGCTGATGCAGAATGCTTTTATGATTTTGCAGTATTATTTTTTGTCAAAATAATCACAATAATGAATTAATTGTAACAAATAAATAATTTTATTTAGTTTATGCATTTTATAATAAATTCGTATTTTTTGGCAGAAAGTTAATTTTCTTGATTAAAAGCTCAACTACTTGGTTGCAAGTTGAACAAATTTATTAAAAACTCATGTTATTGGTTGAAGATCAATCTATATGGTTGAAGATTTAATTGTTCAGATGAAAATTGAACTATTTTGAAGAAAATTTGTTTTTTGGCTTGAATTCGTCTCTTTGTTTGAAAATGCAACTGTTTAGTTAAAAATTAAGCTAAAAATGAAAATGTAATTAATTAATTTGATTAAATCATTTTTTAAATATTTTTTTTGTCGGAAATCTAACTGTTTTGTTGAAAATTCGTCTTTTTGAATAGAGAATTCGTCCTTTTGGATTGAAAATTTAACTATTTGGTTCAAAATATAACTGTTTTTGGTTCAAGTTTAATCTTTTTTGTTCAAAAATTCGACCAATTGGTTGAAAATTCATCTTCGTTGGTTGAAAATTCGTAACTGATACTGTTTCGTTGATAATTAGTTTTTTTTTAATTTAACTATTTGGTTTAAAATTCATCTTTGTAGGTTTAAAATTCAACGATTTTGTTAAAAAGTAATCTTTTTTGAATATTCAATTGTTTTGTTGACAATTCGTCTTTTAAGATTGAAAAATCAATTCTCGGTTGAAAACTCATCTTTTCCGGTTTAAAAGTCAACTGTTTTTGAAAACATTCGACTTTTAAGATTGAAAACTCAACTATCTTATTAAAAATTCATCTTTTTTGGTACAAATTTAATCTTGTTTGGTTAAGGATTCAACTATTTGGTTGAAAAATCATCTTTATCAAGTGAAATATTAAGCGTTTCATATTGATTTCAATATGGTATCTATACATGAATTTTATTTGAAAGAATGTTCATATTTGTGATGTCACCCTGGGGGGTTAGAGCCTTGTGTGATGATAAAAAATTAAAATAGCGTGACGTTTTTGAACGACCTCTTAATATAATATTGTATTTTATTTTCAATATTGTAACTTCTTTCTCAACTTATAGAACGGAAGGAAAAGTCCGTCAACGAAGGAGTGGTTTCACGTTATTATAAACAAAATACTCATACGTTTGTGTAAATACAGACATGCCCGAATTATCTGGCACGCGTTTCGTTAATGGACTAGCTAGTACGTTTACAAAGATTGTTATTAAATAAGACGAGACAAGGCGCGGATAGAACTATTTTATAGTCACTCAAAGTTTGTTTGGAATTTCTTACTTCCCAGTACTCACTACTGACGCCGCATCCTTCTTACTTAACAACATATAAAATGGTAGAAAAAATTCCCGTTTTTACGAAAAAAAAAATAATATAAGCTCTCTATCGATATCCGTAAAAAAAAATTAAATGACAGTCTGGTGTCAGGTCTAGCCTAGTCCTTGCATTATCGAGACTCCCTAGTCTGGAAGGTCTGGTCTGGCCCAGGACTGGCACTTCATAGCCATCCAAGAACAATAAAAGTTCTAAGCTCAGTCTGGAAGGTCTAGTTTGGCCCAGCACTGATGCTGATCAGTTAAATACACTTATAGTAAAGAAAGTTTTTTTCCAAGTCATTAAGAAAATAAGGGAAGTGCAGCCAGCGGCTAACCAGCCTAAAACTAGTGGCTAATCAGCCATTAACTAGCAGCTGACCAGACAATAACTAGACACTGACCATAAGGTCTGGCCTGGCGCTAGCAAAAATCGTTACACTTTTCACTAGTTCTGGATTCTATTCTTTACAAGATGCAAATCCACGAATCAAATTTAAAGATTTATGTTCGCATAAAGCCTCTGCAATTTGTGTAAATTCACCTCGAATTTTGATTTCCCCGCAAGGTATTATCACTTTTATAACAAAGTACAACACAAATGCTTGTGGCGGTTTGGACATTAGCAGTTGAGGACCAATGGCAATCGGCCATGCGGTTAGTTAATGCTAATTTGCGGGTGGACAGTAGTTTAGTGCGATTTGCACCATTCATGAATAGATACTGTAGAACAGCGTATCTCACGGCTCGCAGAGTCCTTTCGTTTGGCGTTACGAGAACTGAATCATTGATGGTCTTTGGTCCATCCAGTCTCGCCCTGTGTATGGCTTTCATTAAGAGACTCCAGCTAATTATGTTTCTAGTTTACCGGCCTGTTTCACACAGAATCGAATATAATAAGTCGATTTCCAATCGGTGCACCATTTCCCAATTCACTCTATTGCATTCCTCAATCTTCATTGAATTGCTAATGATCTCTGCTTAGGGGGCTGCTATTGCGAATTCCTTGTTCTGAGGCAATGCAATTAAAAGGTTTCAATAATTCTCCATTCTATTGTTTGAAGGATAAAGAAAACTCGATTTGTTCAAACAACAAGGTTTAATCTCAGTAGATGCATATAGAAAGATTCTATCTCAACAGTCCATATTACAAGATTCTATCTCTTTGGAAAAATCTGGAAGCTTTTTTGAGGTTATGTTTTAGATTCACACTTCTAATTTTTGTTGCGTAAATATCATCAAGTTGTCTAATTCAATATAGTTCAGCCGTTTCTAGCCGTTTTCTATAAAAACTAATTTTTTTATTTTACTTTCCTCGTCCATAACTTCCAAAAATATGTGATTTCAAGGTTAATGTTTTGGTAAATTTTATGGAGCAAGGCATTAATTTGACAATAGGTTTTTTTTCCAACTTTGAATTTATTGAATTTCTAATGCTTTTGTAAAATTGTTTTTGTCAAATAACAAACAATGAGGGGGTGTGCACTTGAAAATAAGAAATAATTTTTTTGGACCAGAAGAAGTGTTATTGACAGCGAATTAAGTAAAAACTATAAATCAATCATTTGGAAATTGCTAGAACTTCATTAATAACAATTGATTAAGGAAATAATAATTATTTTATTACAGTATATAACAAAAAGTGCTTTACTCTTTCATTTCATTAAAAATAGAACTAATGAAAATGATTCGAATTAATTGAGAACGAGCGATGTTCTGAAAATATTTGTCAAAACCTATTCTATGAAATAAAAGACTTCTATAATTGTTATTTTTTATTAATTCCTTTATTATCAACATTTAAAAATAATTGTATCGTCTGTGATGACTAGTTTATAAACTTTTGGTATTTTAAACGCAAAATAATAACATTTTGTAAAACTAATACCTTCGATAATGTTTTTACATAAATAATGTATAAAAAATGTAAAATCGGTTAAATTATAGTTGATCTGTGATTTACTGTCGACAACAGATATTCTGGATGCAATTACTATAAAGAAAATACGTAAAACGTGCACGAAATTGATAGCGTGAAGAGTATTATTTATGCAATTGAGCCTTTGTGTTCAATAACAGCCTACTTGTATTTTCAGAAAACAATAGTTAATTATTTGTTTTTCACATAACTTCATGAAGAAAAAATAAAAAACAAGTGACTTCTTACAACGCAAGTACGCTGTTATTGTATCCAACCACTCAATTTTTCAACAATGAATTTCTTATCGCAAAATAAAAAAAATGTATTTGTAAATAATTGCAAATGCATAAAAATGTTTCCAAAATGCTCAAATACTGTCACAAGTACATTTTTCAGTACAGACAGATTCTTCCGATTGAAAAGGTGCAAAATTCCTTAAAAGAAATTTAACACAAGTACACATAACAAACACATTGAGAAAACTGTATAATTGTAAGATCCATAAATGTGGTTGTTACAACCACAAAAAATAGTAAAATATGTCCCAGCTGCAACTGTGGTTTTCAAAACTACATAGATGTTTGTATAAGAGAGTAGTTATAAGATCTACACTGCGTGTCTGTCACAAGTATATACTGTGGGTGTCACAACCACACTATAAGATTGCAGAAAACATACACCGTGGTTGTCACAACCACACCGTGTAGTTAAAGCACCCATACACTGTTATTGCCACAACCACACAGAAAAGGTTCTTATGAATAAGATGTTTCTGTCACAACGAGCATTGCTTATAAACGAAAAAATTATCAGCATTGATGATACAGAAGTTTTTGTTTAAATTCGCATTTCACTAAGACAGAAGAAAGAGATTCTACGAGGTTAAGTTCAAAACGTGCCTTATTTAATATACATTCAATCCCAAATATTTTTCCACTTACTGTACAACGTCTAAAAATTCTGCTTGCAATATATAAATTTACATATAATACACAAAGTTTTATTCGACTTAAACTAAATTAAAATAATAAAATTAAAAATATCATACACGCAATGACAAAATGTTTACGAACATGCAAATCATCACCTGCATTAAAAGTACACAAGAAACAGTATGACGGCGTCGGGGGCAACAAGTCTGTAGCTACAAGATTCTGGTTGTGACAACCATATCATGAGATCACCCAAGTACAGGAAAAAAGTGGAACCAATTAAGCGAGATTGGGCTACAAACAGCGTGGAAGGAGGAACTACAGCACTGCAATTGAAAGCATGTGGTTGTGACAACTATGTCATTTGGATTTGACAACGTAAATAAAAGATGTCTTAACAAAACTATTGGATAATGCAACCATATTATTTGCAACTTGATCATTCAATTACTGCAACCATACCAGTTTCCTCCGTCCAGAACTGAATTTCAGTTACGTGTAATTTCCAAGTAGATATAGTTGAATTTTTCCGCATCAGAACAAAACGAAATTCAATAGAGTTGACATGGTAACCATTTCCAATGTGGTGGCTTAATCTTAACAAGTTAACGAAATTTTTGTTGCAGGTAAAGATCACTCTGAAATTGCTGTAAAGATTAATTTTTGTTTTTTTCTGTGTAATTTATTCTGGCAACTCTGTATTAGCACCCACTGTGCTTCACAGTAGCGAGACTTAACAAGAAAAGGATAAAAGTAAAATTAACACTTAAATGATAGGATGGCACCCGTGGGATTATTGGGTTCCTTAAGGATGGTGAAGATCGTTTGGGTAAGGAGTTTCCCAAGCGGTAGGGGATTCTGAGGGATAAGGGTTCGTCCCAAGCAGCAATAGCACGGAAATGACTGTGGTTAGCCGATCCCTTACTGTGTCTGCCTCAACCATATTATATTAAAGAATACGACCCAGCTATATGTATGGTTGATGCAACCATAGCGGTTGGTTGCGTTACCTAGGTTACGAGAGCAAAAGGTTATTGATTTTCTGACCATAGCAAAAGATCAGAAGTCTGATCCGAGATGGTTCTGAGATCCATATATATCTGCATACATATACCCATCCATACCTGCATCCATAGCTCAAGTTGCATCAACTGCGACTATTGATAACTCAGAAAAATTATATCTAACAATATTTTAATGGTTGTAGCAACTATGCCTTTTGTTCCCGTGTGGAATCCAGTGGGATAGGTTAGGTACCGAGAGATACATTGATAGCGATAGATAAGGGTGGTTCTACGAAATAGGGACATCACGATGGATACGGCAGGGGGGGTGTCCAAAGAAAAAGGGGGGTACTAAGAGATAGTGTGATTCTTATAAAATAAGCATCCATAGAATAAGAGGCATTCCAAAAGATTAGGAAGGTACCTGTGGGATAAGTAAGGTCTCGAGGGATAAAGTGGTTCTGAGAGATAGGTAAGGTACCAAGTTATAAGGAAGCACTAAAGTATAGAGGTGGTGCCAAGAAATAAGAGGCGATACGAGATATAAGGTGGATATCTGTGAGACAAGTAAGATTTTGAGGGATAAAGGGGTTTTGAGGGATAGGTTAGGTACCAAGTTATAAGGGGGGCATTAAAGTATAGAGGTGGTGCCATGAAATAAGAGGTTTTTCGAGAGATAAGGTGGATATCTGTGGAATAAGAAAGGTCTCGAAGGATAAAGGGGTTCTGAGGGATAGATAAGGTACCAAGTTATAAGGGGGCACTAAAGTATATAAGTGGTGTTATGAAATAAGAGGCATTTCGAGAGATAAGGTGGGGACCTGTGGGATAAGGATGGTTTCAAGGGATAAAGGGGTTCTTAGGGATAGGTAAGGTACCAAAGTATAAGGTGGTCACTAATCTATAGGGGTGGTGCCATAGAATAAGAGACACTCCGACAGATAAGGTGGGTACCTGTGGGATAAAGACGGTCTCGAGTGATAAAGGGATTCTGAGGGATAGGTAAGGTGCCAAGGTATAAGTGGTCGTCCCATGGAATAACGGGCGTTTGAAGAGATAAGGGGGTACTATGGGATAGGTGGGTTCTTGTGGGATAATTTAGGTTACGACGGATAAATGGAATACCAAAGGATAGATGATTCTATGCGACAAAAAGGGTCTTGAGGGATGGGAGAGGTCCCGCGGGATAAGAGATTGCTATGGGATAGGGTATGTTCCATGGGATAGAGCTTTCGCGAGGGATAGGTGTGTTCCCGTGGAATACGGGGTGTCCCAAGGGGTAAGGGTGGTTCTGAGGGATAGGGGGTCAGTAGAGCATTCTGCACAAGAATCAATCATCAAATTATACGAACCTAAAATGGACACTGAAGTGTTCTTGTATCCCACACTATATAGACAGTGGTCACCCTAGCGAAACTATAAGAAAACTATGAAAACCCGAAAAGCAATTACCGTGCACCTTTGCGAGAAAATGGTGGAGGGAAAATCGGTGGTAATTCGACGATCAATCATGAAAAGCCAGCGAGAGACAGGACAGAAATAGGGGGAAATGGAATCGAAGGAAGCCGAAAATAAGAATAGGAAGACTCGGTTTGGGGATAAGAGAGACCGCTAGAAGCGGATGAGAGTGACGTTCGGTCAGGACCGTTTGAATTCAGGATTGTCAATTTACGTGCTCTCTTTACTCCTTGTTTTGCGATTTACCGAGGCAGAGGGAATGGCTTGTGCCCGTGCTTGATTTGCGTTTGGAGTGGCAGGTTATTTTTGCCGTGCAACCGCGTCCCGTGGCGGTTTGCTTTGGTTACGGCATTCATCCCGTGCTTCTTTATCTTTAGTCTCTACCTTCTCTTTCTATTCATTTATCCATCCTCATCCTTCTCGCTTTGTTCTCCTCTCTTTCATTATCTTCAGCGCACTTCCATCGACAATTGTTCCTACTTCACTTATTCCAATTATAGCAAGAAGAACTTCTCGAGATTAAATTCTCGTCGAGTCATCCGATGACAATATTATTTCGATTATTTCTTGACAACAGGCTCCAAAAGTCTAATAACTTTTGTAAAATTTATTAGTGTGCAATTAAACTTGTATAATCTTATTAGTGAAAACAAAAAAAATTTAATTATTGCCCTCCCCTAATTCTCCCTCCTCTACATCCCATTTCCTTAGTTACCCTTCTCCCCTCTCCTTATGTTCCCTCCACTACTTCCCCCTCTCCTCACTGCCTCTACTGCCCCTTTCCTAATTCTCTGTCCTATACTTCACCTTCATCTCTTACCTCACCTCGATACCCCTAATTAATCAACTTCCCCTCTTTCTCTTTTTTTTTGTTAAATTCAACTGCTTGTCGGAAATAAGTTTTTTTTTTGTTTGAAAATTTATCTCTTCTGCTAGAAATTTAATTTTTTTTAAATAATAAAGAAAACTATTTTGGTTGAGGATTAAACTATTTTGCTGAAAATTCGTTTTTTCTGGTTCAATTCAACTATTTTTGATTTCAAATAAAAATATTTTCTGGTTTAAAATATCAACTATTACATTTTTCTGTGAAAATTCAACTAGTTTTTTTAAAATTCGTTTGTTTTTTGTGTTATAAATTAATTTTTTTAACTACAAATTTAACGGGTCGCTTGAAAATTAACCTTTTTCTTGAACATGTATATTTTCTGATGCAAAATTCAACTGTTTTGTAGAAAACTCGTCTCTTTACATTGAAAATTCAACTGTTTTGTAGAAAATTCGTTTTTTTTTTTGTTAAAACTTACTACAGTTTGGTTAAAAATTCAATTATTTTGTTGGAAATGCAATATATTTATGGACTTAAAATCTTTGAAATATGGTACATACAACAATTTTTTATCAAAAAGAATTTATTATTATTCAACAGCTTTGTCAAATATTCGTATTTTTGGGAGAAAATTAATTTTCTTGGTTAAAAATTCATCAGTTTGGCTAAAAATTCAACTGCATGGTTCACAATTTATGTATTTTGTTGAAAATTTGTTTTTTTTTTTGGTGAAAAATCAATCTTCTTGGTTAAAAATTCAACTATATGGCTTAAAATTGATGTATTTTGTTAAAAATTATTTTTTTTTTGTGTAGGAAATTATTCTTCTGGGTTAAAAATTCATCCGGGTATTTGGTTAAAAATTCAACTGTTTGATTAAAAATTCATCTTTTCTATAAAAAACTAATTTTTTTGGCTTGAAAATTTAACAGTTCAGATAAAAATATTTTTCTTTATTAGCCGAAACATCTTTCTTGGTTAAAAATTCAGCTCATTTTGATAATTCATTTCTTTTGGTAAATGTTTAATCTCTTTTCGATTGAAAATGAAACTATTTTGTTGAAGATATAACTGTTTTAGATAAGGATTAAACTATTATGCCGAAAATTCGTTTTTTGTTAAATTTAATTGAACTGATTTACTTTTAAATATATATATTATTTTTATTAGAATATCAAATATTACATTTTTCATCAAAAATTGATTTTTTTGGATTAAAAATTCAACTATTTTGTAGAAAATTTTTTTTTTTTTTTTTGTTAAAAATATTTTTTTTTCACAGAAAATGTAACGATTTGGGTGAAAATTAACTCTTTTATTAAAATGTTTATTTACAGGTAGAAAATTCAAATTTCTTGTGTAAAACTCATCTTTTTCGCTGCAAAATTGATTAATTTGATAAAAAATTCAACTACTTGTTGAAAATTCGTTTATTCATTGAAAATTAATTTCTTGTAATAAAAATTTAACTATTCCATTTTTGAATAAAAATTGATCTTTGTTAATTTGAAAATTCAACTATTTTGTTAAAAATGTATTAAATTTGTTAAAAAATCGTCCTTCCTGATAGAAAGTTAATCTTCTTGATTATGAATTCAACTACTTAGTTAGAATTCTGTCTTTTTGGTTAGAAAATCAATCTTCTAAGTTACAAATTTAACTTCTTAGTTAAAAGTTTATGCATTTTATTGAGAATTCGCCTTTTTTGGTTAAAATTAATCTTCTGGTTGAAGATTCATCTGCTTGGTTGAAAATTCAACTAGATGATTAAAAAATTCAACTGCTTGTATAAAGCTTATCTTTTTGGCTTGAAAATTCAACATTTTGTAAAAAATTTTTTTTTTTCATTGAAAAATCTTACTGGATTGAAAATTGGTCTTTTTGATTTGAAAATGCATCTCTTTGTTTCTGAATTTAAATGAAAATTCTTTCTTTGTAAACATATTAACTATTACATTGTTTTGTTGAGAAGTTGTTTTTTTGATTAAAAATTCAACTCCTTGATTTAATGTTTAACTGATTTTTCAATTCATAAGAAAATGTGATATATTATCGAACGTCCCCGCCCCCCAATCGTTTTACATAATTTTTGGATCACTCCTAAGTAAATTCACAATAAAAATTTAGTTGTCAAAAATTCACTAAGACGGGGGGGGGGAGGTCGTTTAAAACTTACGAAACCTAATAAAGTGGGATACGTGGTTCAAAATTTCAGGAAAAAATTTTTTACGTAATATATGGACGATCCCTTTATAATTATTAGCCTTAATTTCATGTGCACTTAAAGATAGAAACCATTCCAGTTCGACTGGTTCTTTAATTTTCATTTATTTTAATTGGGTATTGGAAACTACCATCTCTATCGACTATAGGAAATCTGCATTTAGTGAAATTAGGATCAATTATTTTTAATCAAGATTTCCTGATTAGCATATTGGATTTGAAAATAAGTTTTTTTTTTATTTCACTGCAAAAGCAATAAATAAAGAGACTTTTTGATTTTTTTTTAAATATTCAGCGAATGTATGTTCTTCGCAAGTCATGAAATGCTCTGAAGAATCTGAAGTGTCTCAAGCTTTAGATAAAAATTCCCTTCTCAAGTGTGGATCCTTCGTAGAATACTTGAGGTGCCATTGATATATGCCAGACGGAGGAACAGGCTTCTTTGAAACTCACTGCATGCGTGTGAAAAGAAACTTTATCGAGTTGTGGATTTACATACTAATTTGGGCTATACGTTTTTTTTCAAGCCTTGATAAAGAAACAAAAAGATCTACCGGAAATCAGTCGTCTGTTTTACCAACAACTTTGTTTTTCTATGAAAAGCAAGAAAAAAAGTGTTTCCGAAAGCATTGAGAAAATTCTATTTTGTAAATCAATCTCACATCGATTGTTATTCAAATTTTTTTTTATAAGTAATCGTCTTTTTCATTTTAGCTATAGAATAATTTCCGCATTTAAATATTCTTTGTATAAAATTTTTACTATTTCAAAAATTCTTGTTCCTCACGCTGCTGATTGTAAAATGTTCGAATAGATTGTAAACTCCCCTCTCTTTTTCATTGGAAGTTCAATTAGCTATGCATAAAATTATGCAATCAAAAATATAAAATTTGCTTTTCAAGTAAGGGATTTCTCAACCGAGGCTTTAGTGTATTGCAATTTTAGATTTATATTATATATTTTTACTTCTGGTAATGACTCCTACACTGTCACGCATAATTATCAACCTGTTCTATCCTCCCTTCATTTAAGGCCACGTTGCATACTGCCCTCTCCTTTCAACACTATAATTTTTGTTTTTTGACGTTAATTTGAAGGCTCGTGTTCTTCATGCTAGTCCAATCAACATTCTCTGTAAGCCTTTGGCTGATTCTTCTACAACAAACTTATCATCTGCAAACGCTAACCCACGTACCTTCACTGTCCCGAGTTCCACACCTTCTCCATCGGAAAGGGCCATTCTAAGTCACTTATCAGAGTGTGAAAATGTAAATTTTAATCTCCCTTTTTATAAATATGAAGTTTAATTCTCATCTTTAAGTAGAAGTATTGTGTTATATCATTTTCATTTGCACTCGTAGGCTCAACGATCAGTCTGCGAGAAAAGAAGATACTAAAAGAGGAGGGATTCGATGATTATAAAAGCACTCTACGACGAGCCAGCCATAGCTATGTATAAAAATGTGCAATTAAAAAATATAAAATTTGCTTTTCAAGTGAGGGATTCCTGTACCGAGGCTTTAGAATATTGCAATTTTAGATTAATTTTTTATATTTTCACTTCTGGTAATAGCTCCTACACTGCCGACAAACTTTCTACCGTCGTGTATATGCCTGGCTATCTCTCCATTGATATTTTCGTCAGTAGTATATATAATCATCACACATTATTATAATTACACACATTGTCACACGTGATTATCAACCTGTTCTATCCTCTCTTCACCTAAGGCCATGTTTCATACTGCTCTCTCCTTTCACCACTATAATTTTTGTTTTTTGACGTTAATCTTAAGGCCCATGTTTTTTATGCAAGTTCAATCAACATTCTCTGTAAGCCTTCGGATGATTCTGCTGTAACAACCTTATCATCTGCAAACGCTAACCCACGTACCTTCACTGTCCGAAGTTCCACACCTTCTCCATCGAAGAGGGCCATTCTAAGTCACTTATCAGAGTGTGAAAATGTAAATTTTAATCTCCCTTTTTATCAATATGAAGTTTAAGCCTCGTCTTTAAGTAGAAGTATTATGTTATATCATTTTCATTTGCACTCGTAGGCTCAACGATCAGTCTGCGAGAAAAGAAGATACTAAAAGAGGAGGGAGTCGATGATTATAAAAACACTCTGCGACGAGCCCTGGACGGTTTGGATATCGTTAAGCGCGAAGGGTGATTCGAGTGAGGGTGGCTTTGGGGATGAATATGCCCTCCGGAGAAAGAAATGCGTTTGAAATTGTTTTCCCTTTCGCTTTTTTTGTTTAGATTTGTGTTTTCGTTTATGATTGAGTTTCTCCTTCTCGGAAGAAACAAAGATAAGCAAACAATAAAAAAAATTTATTGCTGTGATCATTTGGCTTCAAGAGTACAATAACTTTTTACTTTTAGATCCTCGTTAGCACGGATATTACGCGAGGGGCGGATGGAATATAACAGTCTCAGGTATCTTTAATGGGATATAATCTCAGATATAATATTAAGCTTCAATTTCATAATATTTTTTATGATTAATTATTTCTTTAATCTTTAATAAGTTTTTACTATATTTTTATTATTTATGAGTTTTTTTGAAAACATTATCAAATTTTATCGTCAGTTAAAAATTATTTGAAGGGCGGCGACTTTTCTGAAAATGTTAAGAGTCGATTTTCTCAAAAGCCCCACCTTTTTTGCTAAATTTTTGTTTGTTAAATTAATACCTGAATGACGAAAAAAATTTAAGTTTCATGCGTTCCAAACTATTTTTCAAGTCAGAGGAATTTTTTTCTAATTGAATTTTTTAATTTTTCTTGCGACTAATAAGTCCTTTGTACGAAAAATGCCAAAAATTACATTTTTCTGGAAAAAAATCCAAGGATCAAGGAAGAGTGCTTCAACACTTAACGAAGCGTATTTCCTTTCATCGGGGTTAAAATCAAGTATGGAGTTTCAAATCCTTAATTTCCTTACCAACTCCTTTCGAGCTGACCTACAACCGTCATGGGAATTTACTTTTGAATTTGAATTTGATATTCAAAAGGGCGTTTCATTTCAAAGATAACTGGTAGCTTATTTCTCTTTCAGAGTCTTGTAGGAGAAGCCCTTATACAGATGGTATGACGTTAGTCTATAAGCACATCCAGAAAAAAATCTAGCAAGGATATAATTTCAATTTAAAATAAAAATAGTGACGACGATTAGTTAACTGAAAACTGACATTGATAATATCCCTAGCCAATAATAACTCAATTATGTGACTAAGGAGAATCGTTTAAGTGAAGGCGTTAAGTGAAAGAGTGGCAGAGGTGGAGTAATACTTGGAAAAGGGTTATAAAAGATAGGGGGGGGGGTAAAAAGGTCTAAGAAGGAGGGAATTTTGAGACGGGATGTATGGGAGAAGGCCGAAGTGTGAGATAGGGAGGCTAATTTGGAAAGGATAGTGGATTATGAAGGTCGGAGGTCAATAGGGTTGAAGGTAGAGGAAATTGTAAGAAAGGGGAAGTAATGTATAAGAGGGGTGGATAAAAGAGTAAAGAATTGGGTGGAAATGAGAGGGTAAGAGAGTAAAAGTTGTAGAAGAAGTGGTGGAGAAGTAAATGTCGGAGGAAGGAGAAGAGAAATGTGTAAAGAGGAAGGTGGAAGGTTAAATTAAAATAAAGTGTGAGGGTGTAGAATAAAATAAAGGCGAAAGTTGCAAGGGTGAGTAGGGTGTATATGAGAGGGATTCTGGTAATAAAAAGAGTGGTAAAAAGTATGTGGGTAAGAGTGTTAGAAAGAAAAGGTTAAAGATGAAGAATTAAAGCTATGGAGAGAAGAGAATATAGTGGTCGAACGAAATGAGAAGGGGCTAAAGTGTGTGGCGCAGGAAGAGAGGGGCGAATTGCTGAAAGCTGGTGAGTTGTAAAGCTCAGAGGGGTTAAATATTGAATGTTTAAAGGATGAAAAGGAAAGGCGTGAGAAAAAATAGTATTAAGAGTAAGGATAAAACAGTATGAATGGGGTGATGAAGATTAAAGGAGTAAAATTTGTTAGAAAAGAGAGGGATTGGTAAAGTTCAAAAGAATCGGAGGTTGTCGGAAGTTGAAGAGTGTGAAGAGGAAGGTAGAAGATTCAATTGGTATAAAGAGTGAGGGTGTAGAATAAAACAGCTAAACAAAGAAGAAAGATACGAGGATGAGTGGGTTATATATGGGAGTGACTGAGGGAGTAAAAAGAGTGGTACAAAATATGGGGATGAAAGGTACTGTAAGAAGGAAAGGGATAAAGCTGAAGCGATAACAATATAGAAAGAAGGTAATAGAATGGTCGCACGAGATGAGAAGGAATCAAAGCAGGAGGTAAAAAGAGGGGAAAGGGAGGGTAATTGCGAATGAGTGGTGGGATGTGAAGCTGAGAAGAGTGTAAGATAAAATTTTCAAAGGATGATAAAGGGAGAGGTGGGAGAGATTAGCATTAAGGGTAAGGACAAAGCAGTATAAACGAGAGAATGAGAGGGTCAGGAAGTAAAAGTTGTTAAATGGGTAAAATTTGGAGGATTGAGAACTTCAAGGAGGTTGAAGGGTGTAAGGAGGAAGTTGGAGGGTTAAATCGGTGTAAAGAATGCAGAAAGAGATAGGATAAAACAGTGAAGAATGGGGTGTGAATGAGAGGGTAAGAGAGTGGAAATTGTAAGAGAAGAGGGGAGAAATAAATGTCGGAGGAAGGAGAGAAGAAGGGTGCAAAGAGGAAGGTAGAAGGTTAAATTGGAATAAAGTGTGAGGGTGTAGAATAAAATAAAGGTGAAAGTTGCAAGGGTGAGTAAGTTATATATGGGAGGGACTTTGGTAATGAAAAGAGTGGTACAAAGTATATGGGTGAGAGTGTCTGTAAGAAAGAAAAGGTTAAAGATGAAGAATTAAAGCTATGGAGAGAAGAGAATATAATGGTAGAGCGAAATGAGGAGCGGAGAAATTCGGATATTTAGGAAGAGGGGGCTAATTGCGAAAAGCTGATGGGTTGTAAGGCAAAACGGTGAGAGGTTTAATGTTTAGAGATTGAAATGAGTAGAGGTAAGATAGATTGGTATTAAAAGTAAGGATAGAATATTATGAATGGGGTGATGACAAGGTGAAGGAGTAAAATTTGTTAAAGAAGAGGAAGAGTGGTAAATTTTGAAAGAATGAGATATTGTTGGAGGTTGGCTCAGGGAGTAAGAAGAGTAGTAGAAAATATGTGGGAGAAAGGGACTGTTAAAAGGAAAATGATAAAGCTGAAGCGTAAAAGCTATTGAAAGAAGATAATATAGTAGTCGCACGAGGTGAGGAAGGACGAAGTAGGAGGTAGAAAGAGGGGAAAGGAAGGCTAACTGCGAATAAGCGATGGGTTGTAAAGCTCAGAGGAGCTTGGTAAAATTATAATAAAATTATAATAATAAAATTATAATAAAAGGATTGGTAAAATTTGGACGAATGAGAAGTTAACGAAGGCTGAACAGCATAAGGAGAAGTTGGAGGGTTACATTGGTATAAATATAAAGGATGAATGTGTAGAACAAACAAAGTGAATGTTACGAGTGGGAGAGGGGTATATAGGAGGTGCTCAGGGAGTAAAAAGAGTATTACAAAATAGGTGTCTGAGAGAATCAGTAAGAAGGAAAAGGTTGAAGCTGAAGTGTAAAAGCTATGAAAAGAAGGTAATACAGTGGTGGAGCGAAATGGGGAGGTGCTGAAGTGGGGGTAGGAAGGAGGGACTAATTCGGAAAGGGTGATGGGTTGTGAAGCACAGAAGGGTTTGAGATTGAATGTTTCAAGGATAAGAAGAGGGAGAGGAAAAGAGTTTAGTATCAAGGGCGAGGATGAAACAGTAAACAAATGAGGTGCGAATGAGAAAGTAGGAAATAAAAGTTGTAGAAGAAGAGGGTGGAGGGTTCAATTTGGTAAAGTGTAAGGTTGTGAAATAAAACGTGAAAAATAAAACGTAAAAGAAGTACTACAGTAAAGGTGGGTGAAGGGGGTTATAAAAAGGAAATGTTTAAAGCTGATGGATAGAAGTTATGAGGAGAAGATAATATATATGAAGCGTGAGAGGAAGATATGACTAAGAAACATTAGAAGAGTTGTAATAGAAGGATGAGTGGATAGTAGGTGAAGGGGTATCATATTGAGGTATAACAGCAGAATGGATGAGGTAGAGAAATTCTACCATAAAAATTTGAAACATTGAAAAGTTAAAAAACATTAACAATTTATATCTTCCTTATTCTTAATAGGGTAAAAAGCACCACTATACAAATTCCTTTTAAAGAAATTGACCTTAAGCTAAGAAGCTCAAGGGTCGTAGCTTGTAGGTGTTAGGGTGAAGGTTCAATGAGACCGATTTAGTGTTTAGACTTTTTATTTTTATGGATGAGACCAAAAGGCTTGAAGTTTCTGCGCTACGACATGAAGCGCACCGAATTT
>JAUELO010000328.1:333427-346083 GCA_032357855.1 Amphibolips quercusostensackenii
AGAGTTGGAGAATTTTATTTATAATGAGAAGGTTCTGCAGCCTGAGGCTTTAAGTTAGAAAATATTTTTTCAGTTTTCAGTCAAGGTTTTCAGAAATCTTGTTAAAAAGGTTAGGGCCGGTTCAAAAACGACTTCCGGCTATTTTCAACACTTTTTCCATATCTCCTCTTCTTTGTCACAGATCATCACACAACGCCTGAACACCCCGGGGTGGCGTCACAAATACGACCCCCCCCCACACTTTTAAGTCAACTTTTTTCTCAGATTTCATTTGATAAACGCCTAAAGAAAACACAATACATACAACCATAATATTTCAACAGACTTTACAGCCAATTCTCAAAACAGGGGAAATAGGGCGATTTGTCACGAGAATAGGCCAATAGGGAAATAAATTCTGAATGTTCAAAATTTTAGAATCTTTGAGATCTCACAATTTAGAATGTTTTTGAAAACAGTTAAATTTGTAACCTGTATAGATGAATTTTCCACTAAGAAAGATGACTTTTTAACCAAGTAGTTGCATTTTCAACAACAAAAATTAATTTGAGACTAAACAGTTGTACTTACATCCAAATAGTTGAACTTTTAAGTAAAAGAGACGAATTTTTAAACAAATTATTGAATTTCTAACCTTAGAAACTGAATTTTAAACCCAATAATGAATTGTCAAACAAACAAAAAATTTAAAAAGAATCAACTTTAACCACAAAAAGTTGAATTTTCTATTCAAAAAATATAGTATTTTGTAACGAAAATAATGAATCTCTGATAAAAAAATTAATTTTTAACCAAGTCGTTCAACTTTCAATGAAGTAGTTGAATTTTCAATCAAAAATGATTAATGCTAAAAAAAAATATAATAGTTGATATTTCAAAAAAAAGATTTTCATTTTAAATTAAAACACTTCAATTCAAAGAAAAAAGAAAAATTTTCAACAAATTACTTCAATCCTTAGTACTATTATACCATTGAGCCATTTCCACTTCGGGGTAGGCGAAACTCACTCGGTGAAATGGAAAGAGTCATATTTGGTTGGAGTATACTGTGAAGCTCACCAGCCTTCAGCAGTGTAATGGTCGTTCTCTGAGTACGAGACCAAAAGCATATATACATAAATACACATACATACACATATCTAAGCGTACACATAAACACATAAATAAATAAATATATATATATATATAAACACACATGCTTTTAGTGAATAAATGTGTTAAAATAGTAAAAATAATTGATCTGAAAATGCCCGAAAATTTCCGGATTTTATGAATCTTGCCCACTTAAACCATTAAAATTGAAACAGTTGCATTTCCAACCAATAAAGATGAAATTTCTGCAAAAAGAGATGAATTTTTTAAACATGAAGACCAATTTTCCACAAAAAATTGAATTTTCAATCAGGAAAGATTTTACAGACCAAATAGTTACCATTCTAAGCGAAATAAACTACTTTTTTAACCCAACGTTGCATTACCAAATAAAAAAAAAACTACAACCACAAACAGATGCATTTTTAACCAAATTGTCAAATCTTTATTCCATAAAGACAACATTTGTAAAAGACAGTTGAATTTTCAGCAGCAAGAAAGATAATTTTTTAACCGAGAACTTTTGTACCAAAAAAGATAAACTTCTAATCCAAAAAGACGAATTTTCAACAAAATATTGAAATCTTCAACCGACATAATGAATTTTTAAGAAAGTAGCTTAACTTCTAACCAAGTATTCGAATTTTGAACGAAAAATATGGATTTTCAATGAAAAATTATTATTTAAATTTTCAACTAAAACCGATCAGTTTTCAACCCAGAATATAACACTTCAATTTCATGTAAAAATAATTAATTTTCATCGAAAAAGAAAAAGAATTTTCAACAAAATAGTTCAATTTTCTACAAATAAAATTATTTTTTAACAGAGTAGTTCAATCAAGTGGTTGAATAGTTAACCAAAAAAGATAAATTCTCATTAAAAAAATAATTAGTTAAATTTTTAACTAAAAGAGATAATTTTGCAACAAACAATACAATAGTAACATTTTTAGTTAAAAGAACTAATTTTCAACGAAAAAGAAAGGGATTTTTAGCAAAAAAGTTCAACCTTTCCCAAATAAAATTAATTTTTAACAGAGTAGTTTATTTACTTATTTAAAAATTCAACTACTCTGTTAAAAGTTAAGCTCATTTATTAAAAATTATTTTTTAAAATTTAAGATTCATCATTTTAATTGGAAATTCATCTCTGATTGAAAATGTATGTAACTAATACTTGGTTGAAAATCAATTTTTTTTATCTAAAACTGTAACTATTCAAGTAGGAAATTTAACTATTTTTCTGAAAATAAGTTTTTTTGTGAAGATTTAAATTTTTAAGAGAAAATTGAACTATTCTATTTTTGGCTGAAAATTCATTTTTTTCCTTTTTGTTTTAATCAAATTTCAACTATTTGACTGAAAACTGGCATTTTTTAATTAAAAATTAAACCATTTGTTTGAAAATTTTTGTACTTTGCGGAAAATTACTTTTTTTTACAGAAAATTAATCCTTATGGATGAAAATTCCTCTTCTTTTTATAGAAATTTTAACTGGCCCAGTTGAAGATTCATAATTTTAGTTGAAAATTCATCAGTTTAGTTCAAAATTAATTTCTTTTACTGAAAATTCAACTGTTCCCTTTTTAGTTGAAAATTGATATCTCCTAATTATAAATTCAACAATTTAAATGAGAATTGGTCTTTTTTATAGAAAATTCAACTATAAATAAAATTAATTGGTTAAAAGTTAAACTCTTTTCTTAAAAATTATTTTTAATTTTTAATTATCAAAAATTATTTTTTAGTTAAAAATTCGTCTTTTTTTGTTGAAAGTTTATCTTTTTGGTCAAAAATTAAATCATTTAATTTAAATATTTATCATCTTAGTTGAAAATTGATCTTTCTGGTTTGAAATTCAACTATTCTAGTCAAATATTTATAATTCTAGTTGAAATTTATTTACTTTGTTTTTAAATGTAACTATTTTATTAAGTTCGTTTTTTTTGTTGAATGTATTTTTTCTATCTTAAAATTTAACTCATTTGACTTGAATATTAAAAATTATCTTTTTCTTTGAAAGGTAATCTTCTTGTCTAAAAATTCATCTTGTCGGTTAAAAATTCAAGTATTTCAGTTGAATATTTATCTTTCTAGTTGGAAATTCATCTTTTAGGTTAGAAATAAAATTACTTGGTTGAAGTTGAACTATTTTGATAAAAATTATTATTTTTTTTAAGATGCATAATTTTAAATAAAGATTCATTTCTTGGGTTGAAAAATAAGCCATTTGATTCAAAAATTGTTTTTTTTTTTGTAAAAAGGAATTTTTTCCGAGAACTTAACTATTTTGTTGAAAATTCATTTAATTTTTGGTTGAAAATTATTATTACTTTTTAACTGAAAATGTAACACTATTATCCTAGTTTAATTTCTCATAATATAAACTAAAAACTTATTTCTTTGGTTGAACATTCATTTTTTGACTCAAAATTCATTTATTCAATTTTTGGACGAAAAATGATCTTTTTCAGTTGAAAATTCGTCTCTTTTGGTAGAAATTCATCTTCTTGATCGAAAATTCATCTTTTTGGTCTAAGATTTAATTATTTTATTTAAATATTTATTACACTAGTTAAATATTTCATATTCTTAGTTAAAAATTCATCTGTTTGGTTGAACATTAATTTTCTTATCTCAAAATTTGATTGTTTAAGTTTTAGTTGACATTGAAAAAAGATATATTGCAATGTATCTTTTTTTCAGTAAAAATTAATTTTTGTTAGCGTAAAAATTCAACTATTTCAGTTGAAGATTCATCATTTTGATTGAAAATGCATAAGTTAGGTTAAAAATTAATTTTATCAACCAAAAATTAACTATTCCATTTTCGGTTGAATGCTGATTTTTTTAGAGTTCAAAATTCAACTATTTGGTTGAAAATTTGTCTCCTTTCTCTTCATTAAAATTTCTTTATCGCAAAGTACATTGGATTCTCAAGCAATTATGAACTCACTTACAAAAGTACTTGAACATGTTAAATTCTCAAACCGACAAATCATAAGAAAAACTGATCTAAGTTCTAAAATTCTGATTTCGAAGATAGTTTCGTATTTTTGAACCATACGTCTTCATTAAAATAAAGTTATCTTCTTCAAGTCTTGTCAAGAATGAGAGCAGATTCTCTTAGGCGAGGGAGGAGAATCATAAATCAAATTCTGAAATTCATCAGGCAGGAAACGTAGCCTCTTGCATAACAATCGCAGTAATCTTAACTTTCGGAACCTTCCATCTTTCTCTAATTTTCTTGCTTTTCCATTTTCCTGTTTCTGTAATTTTCTGTTTACAGTAGCTTTTTGTAGTCAGAATAAACCTGTCGAATTGTAGATTTCGTTGAATACATTTAAATATTTTTGATGATTTTGCAATGTTTTTGAAAGTTCTAGATTTTTCTGAAATGTTCTTAAATGTTTAATTGTTTATTGAAATATGTCATAGCTTCCTGTTAAATTTTTTAATATTAATTTCCAAAAAGATTATCTGTCTGTTCTTGAATGTTTTTGACTTTTTGTGAATATTATGGAACGTTCTTGACCTTCTTGAAATTTTCTGAAAAATTCTAGACTTTTCGGGAATATATGGACTTTTCGGAAATATTCTCAAATTTCGTCCTTGCACAGGCTTCGATTCTAAATGCTAGTTAAATTCTTTCTATATAGCCTATTTATATGCCGGAAGCATCGATGCATTCACCGGATGAATCGCACTCGAAGAGGAAGCAAGCTATGATGTAAATTTCACTCTTTGTATTACACACAACAGTTTTCGGAGATTGGAATTTTTCAATTAAAATTATTTGGGAAATTCCGTAATGCAAGCGCTAGTAGAGAATATTGATTTTTTAAATTTTGCATAACTTAGTTCAGTAAACCGAGGACATTACATTTTTTAAAATTTAATTTTCAGCCATGTAAAATGAAATAGGGTAATATTTGATGTGAAAATATAAATTATTAATAAAAATTGATTAAAATTTAATTCGCGATTAAGTAAGAAATAATACAACTAGTGAATGAAAATTACCTGACAGTCCGGTAAAATGAGATGAACTATCAGGTACAGATTCAAGCAAAGAAAACATAGAAAGTGAATAGAAACATCTTTCTATTAAAAATATATAAGATTTGAAATAAAAATATTAATTTAATTTCGTTTTTAAATTTATTATCAAACTGTATCAAGTATGAAACTTTGTGAATTTAACAATTCTAAAAAAAGTTTGAAACTGTATAGTAATAATAATTTTTTAATCTTTAAAATTTTATATTATTTAAAATTATTTAAGTTTAAAAAATTTGTTTTTGGATTCGATAAAAGTTCTATGTTTTAGAAACGATTTTATCCTATCCCGGAAAATTTTACAAATTTTTAGAAGAAAAATCGATGTATTTTATAAAGACTTTTAAAATTAAAAATGAAGAGCATTTTAGTTTGAAATTTTTGATAAAAGAAGTTTCAGGTTGATCAACTGTAAGAATAAATAAATTAACGATTTTTAGATTCGAACAGTAGTTCAAGTGTTAAAAGTTGAGCAATAACTGATTTTACAATACGATTCTGAATCTGTTCAAAATTAAACAATTTGCAGATTTTATAGTTAAAAATTATACTTTTTCAATTTAAAAGACCTAGTGGTTTAAAAAATTTAAAGGTCCGAATAAAACTTTATAAACTATTTTTATGTTTTAAATAATTGATAAATAATAGATTCTCAATTAAACGCTTTTATTTATTTTAAATCCTGTCAAAATTTTTTTTATTCTTAAATGTCCAATTTTTAACCAATCCAATTTTTAATTTTTTCATTTAAAAAAGGTAAAATTTTTTTATATTCAGCAATATTTGACTGTTTATTAAAAATTAGCAATTACAAATCTCATATTTAAAAATAAATAATTTGAAACTGAATTTTCTTTAAAAATTTGCAATTTGTAAGTGACAGTATTGAATTTTGATGTATAAATAAGAATTGAGTAATTATTAATTTTAAAAGAAAGGTAAGAAATTTTCGTATTTAATTTTTTCCGATTTGGAAATGAAATTTTTAAAAATATTTTTATAGAGTTAATGGTCGGAAAAATGTTTTATTTTTAACATTTTAAATTTTTTATTGAGTTTGACACGATGGAATTTTGTTTTTTAATATTTTATGAATTGGAAAAAGGATAAGCTTTAATCTTTAACATTTTTATTGAATTTAATGGAAGAATTTTGCTCTTCAAATGTTGACTAAATTGGATGAGGTTCTTCTTGTTTTTTTATCATTTTTATTAAACTAGAAGGGATGAAATTTCAGGTTTTCAGTTTTTTGAAAATTGAAAGAAATCAATTTTTTCTTCTTAACATTTTTATTGAGAGGTTGGGGCAAATTCAGAATGATTAACATTTAGATGAAAGTGAAAACTTTTTATTATCAATTTTTAGTGAAAATTAAAGATATTTTAAGTTTAATGGTATTTAATTAAAAGTTTTTAAATTGGGAAGTGTGAATGTCCTTCATTTTTTATGTGTAAATTATTAAGCTTTTGAATTAAAAATTTCAGAAATAAACATTTTTTAAGGCTCGCTGGTGAAAGCTAACATTTCAAAAAGTTTTTCTTTAAAGGCTTTAATGTGCAGTTCAGCTTTAATTACTTCAAGTTAAAAAAATTCACATCTAAGAGTTTAAATTTTTTAATTTCAATGATCGCGAAAAATTTGTGCAAACCCAGAAATGTCCGGGAATTTTTTCCCTTGATCAAAACGGTCACCCTGTTATTCGACTTAGAACACTTACATAACAGAAATTTCACTTTTAGACAAGAGATTTTACACAACTTTTTTGTATTATTTGTACTTTCGTTTTGTATCAAATTCTAAAATAACTGCAAACTTGATCTATTTCAGTAATGTCCTCCATTTACGAACTAATTGTAAGTGAGAACAGGGGTTTAGTGCCCTGTCAAGTAACAAATGCCCTGTTAGAAATTATATTACAAATTAACGAAATTTCATAATTTAAACTAAACATAAACTTCAATGAACCACACCGACGTGAGTTGATATATTTTCTATAATTTCCCACGATTTCTGCGAGATATATTCTTCAGTTTCAATACTGATAGTTTGTGACATAGAATACAAGTTTCTCTTAAGAGAAATTTAGCTTAATACATGATTGATAGGTGGAGAAGATTTATTAATGAATTCTAAAAATTTGTAACCGTCTTCTTATATTACCTATATGATTAATGGCAATCAATACCCATTTGAATAAAAATTTATCTATTTAAAAATATGGGGTCAATAAAATTGTATCATTAATATAAGTATTCAGCATATGAAACATAGGTTCGTAACATTCAATGCGACTTGATTAACTTTATGGTGTAACTGGTTCTTCCAGGAGGAAGAAGTTATACGAGCAACATGTCTTTTTTACGGTGGTTATGTAACGTTATCAATTTTGGAATATTTTTGAACCCCTGAATTGACGCAAAAAAGACAAATTTTTAACAAAATATTTACCTTTCAATAAATACTTAAATTTATAAGCTAAAGAGACGAATTTTTTCGAAGACAGTTGAATTTTCGACAAAAAAGCTGACCTTAACTAACTTTAAAGTTGAATTTTCAATTAAATAATTATACTTCCAACAAAATAGTTGAATTTTTAATCAAATATCTGAATTTTTCAAAATGCTTCAACTTTCAAGGTAAGAAGATGCATTTTCAACCTGAAATATTAAATTTTCAACCCAAAAATTTTTTTTCAAACAAAAAAGATGACTTTTTTATCATAGAAAATGAACTTCCTACCAAAACGCAAATTTTCAATAAGTTCAATTGAACGAAAAAAGCGAGTTGTTAATAAAATAGTGGAATGCTTCACCAAATAGATAAATTTTAACTGAACAAGGTAAATTTTAAACCCAGTAGCTGAATTTTCATCTAAAAAAGATATTTTCAACATATGTCCACCAAAAAATGAAATACATTTTCAAAAAAAAGTTAATTTTTTAACCAAATAGTTTTTTTTTATTGTGGAGTTTTCAAGCAAAAATGCGAATTTCATAAAAAACAGTTGAGTTTTCGAGACAAAAATATGAATTTTCATCTAAAAAATATTTTAATTTTGAAATGAATGCACATGAATTCAACAAAAAAAGACGAATTTAAAAAAAAAATAGTAGAACCCTGAACCAAAACAGATCAATTTACAACCAAACAATTTTATTTTTAACTAAAAAGGATTAAGTTTTAATCACAAAGATTAATTTTCTGCCAAAAAAGATAAAATTTTAATTAAGAATATTAATTTTTAACCAAAAGTGTAATAGTTACATCTTTAGTTAAAGAAATTAATTCTCAACCAAAAAGAAAATGAATTTTCAAAATGTAGTTAAACTTTTAAGCAAATAGATAAATTTTCAAGTGAAATAATAGATCTTATAAAAAAAGAATTTTCAAAAAAAGTTCAACATTTAATCCAAAAGATTATTTTTTTAATCAAGAAGTTTAATTTTCTAAAAACGGAATAGCTGAATTTTCAACCAAGAAGAAATCTTCAACAACAAAAAAAGAATTTTTAACATCGTATTTTAACTTTTATTCAAGTATCTGAATTTTTGAATTTCAAAATACAATTGTCACCTATTGCTAAATATTAAAATTACTTTTGTGCTTTTGACCCAATAATAATTTTTTGTTGCAAAAATGTTATATTTATCATTTTACAAGCATATGAATTCAGCAAACTTCCTACTAAATATATTATACATAAGGGTGTTAAAAAAACAAGTTTGATGAATCTCTCAGTTTACATTTCCCATTTTTGTGTGTTTCTTTTGAGTGAAAAATGAAGCACGAGGAAGGATAAATAAATCGAATAATATTTAGAGGTTGCTCATCGCGAGTTTGTATTTACTGAAAAACCCATTCATTTCGAAAATAGCAGATCATGACACAAAAGTATGCAGAATATAAAAAATGCGGCTTACAATAATTAGTATTTTTTTCACAAGCTTTTTTTTTTAATTGTGCATACTGAAGGAGATATTCGAAGAAAATTGTTGTTAAAAAGCGTTAATCATCTATTTCACTTACTGAGAGGACCTTATTATATATTTAAATTATTTTTATGATCTAAAAAATTGAATTCATATAAACCAATTTTTCAAAAAGAAGTAATGTCACTTGTTTGTACAATTTCTTTTTTAAGAACAAAAATAATAAAAAATAATTCACATTTGCATTCAAGACATTCAAGCAAGTGGAATAGACGATAAATGCTTCTCTATTACAATATGCTTTGCATATTTTAATGATCTGCATGTTTTATATTCTATATAATTTTTTGTTGTGATTTGCCGTTTTCGAGAAAAATCCAATGTTGTCACATTTATTTCTCCTTTTACGTGGATCGTTTTAACCCAAAAGGAAGATGGAAATCAAAATCAAGAAAAATCACTACATTTGTAACATTGTTTAAATATTTAGTACTTTTTTGCATTCAGTTTTTCACGGAAGTTAAATAAGAAAATGTCTACTATACACTTATCAGTTTAAAACTACACACTTCAAAATCAGAACTGCACTACAATTTGCTGCACAACACTTTTCTGCAGACCTTGCTTATCAAGCACGAATCGCCAGAATTGTAAATCAGCTTTTTTACATTATAAAAAAATTATCTTTAATTATATTAACAATTTTGAAAAAGGTGTTTATAATTAAATGTGCCTTTTTTCGACGATTCGCACAATATAAAAAACTCATTTTTGATTTTCTGCAAATCCTGCTTTCTTACCAAGCACGACTTTCCAGCATTTTAGATTCGCGTTTTTTATAGTAATTATTTAAAAATTATCTACAATTATATTAAAAATTTTAAGAAGCAATTTTCATTAACGAATGCATATATTTTCTACGATTGCAAACAAGGGCGTAGATTATGCTTTCCTAAATATCATGGTATTGCAGATCCCTACAGTTTTCTGTAGATCCTGCTTTCTTACTAAACACGAATCGCAAAAATGGCAGATAAGCCTTTTTATAACAGTTGTTACAAAATGATCTTTAATTGTATCAACAATTTTAAAAACGATTTTCATAGATAGCTCTGTCTTTTTTTCTATGAATCCAACGATAAAAAATACTCTTTTTCGATTTTTTGTTGGTCGCGGTTTCACGGTAGTGTAGATTCATACAATTTTCTGCAGATCCTGCTTTTTTACCAAACACGAATAGTCAGAATTTTAGATTTGCCATTTTGATAATAATTATTTAAAAATTATCCTCAATTATGTCAACAAATTTAAAAAACGATTTTTTTTAATAGATGTGTGTTTTTTCGACGATTCAAACTATTAAAAAACTCATTTTTAATTCGTTGCAAGTATATGAAAGATTCCTTGGTTCGAGACGAATCGATTGACCTATAATATTAATATATTTTATCAAAGAGTAAGAAAGTTATGGTCATTTATATTATATTAAAAATCAACTTTTATAGTAAAAAGTTTATAATTCCCATAATTTAAAGTTGATGTAAAAATAGAAAAGGTGTCTATGTTCCAGACGAATCGATTGACCTATAATGTTGATACATTTTATTGAAGAGTAAGAAGGCTATGGTAAAGCATAGAATTTGAAAATACTGTTTTTTATAGTAAAACTTTTTCCTTTAACATAATTGAAAGTTGATAAACATAAAAGATTCCTTGGTTCTAGCCGTATCGATTGACCTAAAATATTAATACATTTTATAAAAGAGTAAGAAAGTTATGGTCATTTATATTATATCAAAAATCGATTTTTATAGTAAAAATTTTCTCATTCTCATAATTGAAAGTTGATGTAAGAATAAGAAAAATGTATTGAATCGAGACGAATCGATTGACCTATAATATTATTTCATTTTATTGAAGAGTGGGAAAGCTATGATAATGCATAATATTTGGCAATACGGTTTTTATAGTAAAACTTTTTTCTTTAACATAATTCTAAATTGATGCAAGAACACAAAAGTTTCCTTTGTTTCAGACGAATCGTTTGACCTATAATATAAATATATTTTATCAAAGAGTAGGGAAGTTATGGTCTCTCATATTATATAAAACATCGATTTTTATGGTGAAAATGTTCTCATTCTTATAATTTGAAGTTGATGTCAGAATAGAAGAGATGCGTTGATTCGAGTCAAATCGATTGACCTATAATTTTGATACGTTTTATCAAAGAGTAGAAAAGCTGTTGTATTGCATAATATTTGCCAATACGGTTTTGATAATAAAACTTTTTTCTTTAATATAATTCAAAATTGATGCAAGAATAAAAAAGGTTCCTTGGTTCAAGACGAATTGATTGAACTAAATATTAATACATTTTATTACAGAGTAAGGAAGTTATAGTCATTTATATTATATTAAAAATCAATTTTTATAGTAAGAATTTTCTGATTCTCATAATTTAAATCTGATTTAAGAATAGAAAAGATGTGTTGAATCGAGACGAATCGATTGACCTATAATATTGATACATTTCATTGAAGAGTGAGAAAGCTATGGTGATGCATAATATTTAAAAATACGGGTTTTTTATAGTAAAATTTGTTTTTTTAACATAATTCAAAATTGATGCAAGTAATGCATATTGTTTTAAAAAAAGGGTTTTTATAGTACAAATTTTTTTCTTTAACGTAATTCAAAATTTATGCAAGAACGGAAAAGATTCCTTGATTCAAGGCAAACCAAGTGACATATAATATCAATACACGTTTTTGAAAAGTAAAGTACTTATGCTCATTCGTAATATTTGTAACATCTGTTTTAAAGAAAAAAAAGTTTCTTCATCAACATAATTCAAAGCTGATGCGTGAATAAAAAAGATTTTTTTATCATAAATTTTCAAGTAAAATAATTCTGACCATTTTTGTAAAAAATCATGAGGCTGGGAAAGGGATAGTGTGACAGACTGACAGAACTTCGCCTTTCCCTTTTCCAGCTCGAAAAATTACTATTTTAAATACAAAATTTGATTCGTCTGATTTTTCATTGTATTACAAAAATTTGTTTTGTTTTATTTTGTAATTTTGCATTTTTTGTGAATTTCTATTCCTAAATTGATGAAAATGAAAACTTTAGTTTGTCTATTATTTAGAAAATCTCTAATGCTTCTTCTATGAGGAAGCAAATACATTTGCTAACGGGAAGAAAAGTGCTTGTGAAATGAGCAGCATATAAATATAAATACAAATAAAGTGGAAGCACTCGAAATCGAATTCACATCTAGTTTAATGTTATTTTTTACGATTAAAACAAAAACTACCTATCCTATCAAAAAAAGAATGAAAAAAAATTTGTAGCTCTTTTTTGGGTAAAGAACTTTTGTTTATTTTTTTTAGCTTGTGTCTTTTGTCCAAAAATTTAATTTTTTACTTTCAATGTTAATTTTTAGGAATAAAACAAGAAATTTGCGTCTCTTCAAAAAGTGATTTGTAACGAATTTGTAGATATTTTTTGGATACACAATTTTTGTTTAATTCACACGATTCGCCAGAATTGTAGATTCTCCTCTTTATA